>JAZBGW010001365.1:0-15919 GCA_037464815.1 Mylabris variabilis
AAAAGAGAGTAAAACGGAAAACAATAGACGACCTGCCTCAATGATAGTCTTTCTACAACTTTCTTTTAAAAACTGTAGAATAATTAAGAAATGAAAATGTTATGATCATATACAGACTTCAAAAAACATTCTAACAGATTGGTGTACGAAACAATCTAGTGACAATTTAAAAAAAGAATTTAGATTTCTCACCTTCCCCAACTTGCTACGTCGGTGTTTTTATTACTTAAATATTCTTTGGCTGTTACCCTGCAACACCTCGAGCGCTAGTTTTGATATTTTCATAAACAATAAAAGAAAACGCTAAAGGGTACCAAGCGACACCCTGTATATATGTCGATTTCGCAAATGACTAACGATTTCGACGAAAATTTTGGTTTAGGGGCTTTTTAGGTCTAGAAATCGATCTATCAGCTTTAGAAGGAAGCGTAGTATCATATAAATGTGCCGTTAGTACGTTAGTATTCTTGAAAGTGGAGCTCGGTCTCCCAGATACTAACGTATTAAATGATAAATAGTTAATTATATAATTTTCTCTTCAACATACCTAATCCACAGGCAAGTCGGTCTAATGCAGCTTCAGCTACAACATTATTACAATCATTATCTTCATCTAATAATTCATCGGCCTCTGCCCATCCTTCTTCCTCTTCAATATCAGCCATAAATTGCAATATTAATGGTATTAATTGTTCCATATATTTGCCAGTATTTTTCCTAACCATAGCTGGTGCCATTTCAGCTAATGTTACCATAACTTCCAATGCTAATTGCCGCCAACTATCCAATACTGACGTATCACTAAATATTTTCATACACATATCATAAATTGGTAATAATTGTGGACGTAAATATTTCGGTGTATTTTCAGCTAAATCAATTAAAACTTTTAATAATGTATCATCATCTTGTTGGCGGACACTTTCAGCAATTACATTCATCATTGGTGCTAATAAATCAGCGAAATGTTTCAATATTTGTGGTTCTTTATCATGAATTAAAATAAATGCACCAACTGCACGTACAGCTTGAAAACGTACTTCATATTCCTCATTTGGACTGAGACTTTGTAAAAGCATCTGTTTAATTAAATCCAAATAATTATTCTGTTGATTACCGAAAACACCAGGAACACTTGCAAACATTTGTAATGCAGCTTCTTTCAATATTGTATTCGGAGCATTGGCACATTGGAACAAAAACTATAGAATAATGTTGTTATAAAAAATATAAAATTCTAAAATAATATTTTATATTACTTGAAGAAACTCAGGCCATTGATTATTGCCTTCGTCATCGATAAGGTTTCTTGCAACTTCAGCAGCAACTTCACACACTTTATGTCGTAATTGTTCGGTCTGTTCTTGTTGGATAGCTAACAAAACTTGTTCTTTTAATTGTATTTGACTCTCTGGCGGCAATTTCGGATAGAAATCCATGAATTCATTTGAAAATAGACGACGTAAGAGGACCGCCGACATTTGGCGTGCCTCGTCACCAAGATGGGCATTGTGGATTGCTCCCAATAATTGGCTGATTTTTGTTTCGATCGGAAGATTTGAATACACTTCCTAATAAACAATAATTGGATTATATAGAGAAAAAACAAACTCAACAAATTGGCGCTTTTTTATACAAACTCAACAACGTATTAATAAAATAGAAAGTTAAATAGAACATTGAATTTACATTGGAAAACGGTGAATTATAAAAAAATGCGACATAATTTCACGATGATTCATTCTCGAATTTCGTTGTTAATAAAACCATGCTGCCAATACACGTTGTTGAATACAAGTGAAATAATAGTCGCATTTTTATTATGAATATCACTATGCCAATATATTATTTTGATAATTTTTGAATTTAGTCACGATTAGAAATGGGATATTTACCTCTGCTTGACTTCTAATTGTATTATCAGTTGATAAAAGGGTTGTTAATATTTGGAAAAATTGCTCTTGCTCGGCGGCCATGGCGCCTCATCAAAAAAGAACTTTGACAATTAAATACTACCACAACAAGTAAATTTAAAACCCCAACCAATTTACTACCCGAAGAAAGAAAATCATTCCTTTTGAAGGAAACGTTCAGATTAAGGCTGCTAAAGTACAAAAATTTGATTATTTTAGCTGTTTAAAATCGATTAAAAACAACTTCATTAATATTACAAGACACTTTACTATGGTTATTTATTTTTCTATATTGTCTACCTCGATTTTACTTGCTACATTTTGGAATAGTTAATTGTAGCTCTGTCATTTAATCTCAATATATTAAATTTCTTACGTTAACGTAATATGTCAACATAATTTAAGACGCAATACTTATAGAATATAAATACGTTTATTTTATTGTCATAACAAAAAATTATATGATTTTGAAATTAATTGAAAATTAGAGCTACAATTAATTTAACACATGACGCATCGATAGCGAAAATGTAATGTTGTCAACTTGTACAGTATTTCACAAGTTCAGATGTTTGTTTGTCATAAATTAGAAATTATTTTTTCTATCCCTGTAAAAAAAATTTATAAAAAACAATGCAAATTATTATTGTAGTTAAACTTTGTAAATTTTTGTTTAATATTTATATTTGGGCATATTTTCAATAATCCCAATCGAGGATCAAAGAATTGACGTGTAGTACCAATGACAACACTGCATACGTCAAACAAATATGGAGTCAATTGAACAAGTCGCACAAATGGCTCTATGCAGATTATGTGGTGAAGAAAATAAATTCGGTACTGATTTATTTTCGGAAGAGGAAAATCGCCAAAATTTAAGTGAACTGATCAACAGATATTTACCTGTAAAGGTTAGTAATTAATTTTCCCCCAAAAAGACTGATTTCCGTTTTTTGCATAATTATAACAGCGGTAATTTTGAAGTTGTCGTCCTTTTTTTTCTAGGTGAAAAATGATGATAAAATGCCAAAGAAAATATGTCCTGGTTGTAATATACAGTTGGAGGCGACAAAATCGTTTATGGATTTGATAATACAAGGTCAAGATAAATTGAGAAATTTGTATAAAGCACAGGAGAAACAAATTGAGAATTTACATATAAATCAAATCAATGGCAATATTGATATGTTTACGTTCCATTCGAATGAAACTGGCGAGAAATTCTTTGTACAAAGTACTGGTGTATTACTATTAACTTAAAATAGAATGATTAATGCTCTTTTTTTTAGTAATATCGGATGATCCTTTGTTTCCTCCGGATCATGAATTATGTTTAAAAGCTGAAGGTTTAGATAGACCGAAACGTAAACGTGGACGTCCACCAAAATTACAAAATACACAAAAACCAGAACAACAACAACAACAACAACCACCACAAGCAACACAGCAAGAAACCGAGATACAAATAAATAACGAAATTTGTGATGATAATGAAACTAATGAAAATGGTAAAAGGAGACGACGTATTAAAATACCAAGTCGTTATATGGAAGCAATTCAAGGTAAAGAATTAGATAAAGTTTTTAAACAGGAGGGTGTAATCGATGAAGAATCATTCTCTGAAGACGATACAAATCTGACGAAGGAGCTTGAAGATAAAAAAGAGGAGATAATTGGACGTTTAGAGAATGAAAATGGTGAAGATTTAGGACAACCAATTATTGTAAATAAAACAACATGTAAGTCACGTTTTAAAAATCGCAATACTATTGAACGACACACAAGAAAACGTCGTAAATATCAATGTGAAATTTGTAAAAGAGAATTTCTACATCATGGACGTTATGAATTACATAAACGTATGCATCAAGTCAAATACATATGTAATCAAGAAAACTGTAATTTTTCGAATGAGAAATTGGAAATTTTGGAACAACATCAACAAGAGAAACAACATACTGGTTACACCGTTGAAGAGAAAATCGATCATTATGTAATTAATTCAATTGTAGACAATATAAATATTAAAAAAAATTATTGCAATTTTAGGGAACTCTCCAGATGCCATCAATAGAAACGGAAAATCAATCAGAAAATAATAGTAATAGTGAAATTATAGAGAATGGTACTGTGATAAATAAAAAAGATAATTTAACTTGTGATAAATGTTTGAAAACGTTTTCTTGTAAACAAAATTATGATATTCACATTAAAGCTGTACATAATGGTGTAAAACCGTATGCTTGTGAATGGTGTGATAAGAGATTTTCATATGCTAATAGTTTACGTATTCATCAATTACAACATAAGCGAAAATCTAAAGATATTGCGAATTTACTGTATCATTGTCCATCTTGTCCGAAAACATTCCGGCATCCGAGCAGTTTGCAGTATCATCGGGACTCTGAACATGCTAATGGTCGAAGGTAATAAAGTTTTCTTACGTTGATCAGTGATTACTGTATTACACTAAACAATTGTACGATCGTTAAAAAGGATAAAAATTTATACTAACTACTAGTAATGATAATCATCCATTTATTAATGGCAGATTATATTATTTTATGTTATACATATTAGTAGAAAAAGGCTTATTGTAGTTCAAGCTGAGTTAAAGCTTTAGACTTTTTTTTGATTTCTAACCGTTTATACCGGGTGATTCATGTAAGACTATAAGTTCTTATACCAAATCATATAATTTAATAAAGATTTGAAAAATATTTCAAGGATTTATAGGGCAGTCCCTGGATATCATTTGAGCAAAATTAGAATCTCATAGCTCATTTTTAAGTTGGACAAAAATTGCTCGTAAACCTTTCCAATATTGATTTTTTTCGTTTTCCTTCATCTTATTTTAGAACAGGTGGAAATGTTTCGCATTTTTTCTAAAATTCAATGAAAAGAAACGAAACAAATCAATCATACGAGTCATTCTTACAATTAGTCTTTTTACGCGATTAGCTCATTTTCGAAAATCGCGACTTTGTGCGAAACGAGCGTTTTTTTAATCAATTTTCCGAAGAACTACGAAGTTTTAATTTTGCACAAATGATTTCCAGGACCCCTCCTATAAATCCTTGAAATATTTTTCAAATCGCTAGATAATATGACTTGTTATGAGAACTTATAGTATTACGTAAATCACCCGGTATTTATAATTTGCAACAACAAAACTTTTATTTCCATTTATTTAATAGATGACATTTTGTCACATACAGTTGGTTTAATAAAAAAAAAACAATGGGAAAACCATTATCGGTAGATTTAAGTTCATAATTAACGACATTAAACAATTTCTAGGTTCGTTTGTAATAAATGCGATAAACCGTTTAAACATCGTCAACTATTACAACGCCATCAACTTGTACATTCCGATGAACGTCCACATCGTTGTAGTGAATGTGATTCGGCATTTAAAACACGTGCAAATCTCCTGCATCATTCACGTACAGTCCACCGTGGTCAACGGACACATTGGTGTCAACAATGTGATAAATCATTCGTACATAAAACGGCATTAAAATTACATGAACGTTGGCATTCTGGTGTACGTCCATATAAATGTGATATATGTCAAAAGGAATTCTCACAGAAAGGTAATCTAGCCGAACATCGACGTATACATACCGGTGAGAAACCGTATCATTGTGATGATTGTGGACGTGCATTTACAACATCATCACAATATCGTTTACATAGAAAACGGCATTTAGATGAACGGCCACATCGTTGTATCTATTGTTCGAAGAGTTTCCTACATAAAGTTACATTGAAATATCATGTGAAACGTCATTTTAATATGCGACCGTATCAATGTCAATTGTGCGAGAAAACATTCCCAGAGATTTGGTCGTTAAGAAAACATGAACGTTTACATACTGGTGAGAAACCATACACGTGTGAGATATGTGGTAGGGCATTTGCTGATAGTTCAAATTTAGCAAAACATCGACGTACACATCAAAATAATAAAATTAATAATAAAAAACAAAAAGTGTTAGTCTCATACGAGAATCAAAATGATAATAATGAATATAAAGAAGGTACAATTGTTCAATATATTGAAACAAATGATTCGTTATTGGAATCATCACAAATTATCAATATTAATAGTGATAATGTTGATGGATTACAACCGTTACATTTACAACAATTAGTTGATCAAGATGGTAATTTGATTAGTTTTACAACAGCTGATGGACAACAAGTTAAAGTTGTTACCAATCCGGATGAGGGTGATGGTAGTATTCAAGGTTTATTACCCGATGGTACTTTAATACCAATTAATCTGACAACGCAAGAGAAACCCAAAGATTTTACACCACCAATTGAAGATAACTTTGAAGTAAGTTTTAAGTTATTATACTCAAGATAATTGCATTTATTTTTTTTCTTCAATAGAAATTAAACGATGTACAGATGGAGGGACAACTATTAGAAAATAATATTCAATTTTTGTCTGATAATCAAAACATGTGTCTAGTTACAACATATAATATTGATGATTCAATTATAAATTCTCAATATTTAACAATGCCGTAGATAATTTATAGGTAATTGTGTATATAAGAAATGTTTATAGATAATAAAGCAATTTTAGGTAAATTTTCGAATAATTTCTTTAAACCAACGAAATTTACGTTTAAAAATTTAACAAAAATATAAAGATTACATAAATGTAGTGAGCATTTATCAATGCGTAAAGTCTAAAATGTTTTGTATAATTGCAAAAGCACATTGACATTTAAGCTATACCTTCGACGAACTTATTGCATTGTAAAGTTTTGAGTATAATCATATTCAATTGTTGGTATTACTGATTGCATAAATTTTAAAAATATAATTAAATACATATGTACGCCTAATTCACCACCACCTTCCATAACAGTCTCAATAATACTTTTCATAACTTCAGCATGTCTACAGGGGTGCACTGATGCCATTCTGGGTACACTTAAATGTGGATGTGTTTCCATTGTTACAGTTTTCTTAGCATAATCTTTACTAACATCCTGATATAATTCTTGTACTGTTAATGGTTTATGATTCTCATCATAACCAGTCAACCATAATCGCGGTGTTTGATAATATTTATCATATGTTATATGTAGATCATAAGTACGTGTATGGATAATTTCGCCTTCTTCAACATTGGACTTTGTCGATGGCTTCTCACTAGGTTGAATTACATTCGTAACCTAAAAAATTACTGAAATTATTTTATTTTTTTAAAAATAAATGAAACAACAAACATTTTCATCTTCTAACATGCCGCTCTCTTCAAACGCTTCCATATCAACAGCCTCCTCATCATCATCGTCTTCATCACCATCATTATCTTCATTGTTCAAAGCAGCCTCTTCCATGCTCTCACTCTATAAAAATTTGCAAAATTTAAATTTCTTTTATAGAAATAATAAATAATTTTACTTTAGTATTGCTGAATGTCATTTCCGAGATTTTCTCTTCAACAGCATTAATTGCATGATCCGGATCATAATGATGTGTATCTACCCAACCATTATCAGCATCATCTGATTCAATAATATGTTCTAAATTATCCGGACATTCCATTTGTTCACAGCGACGTGTACATGGTACATTACGTGTTATTAAAAATTGTTTATCTTTTGGTAAATACGGTTTCAATTTTGATTCATCACCGGATGCCCATTGCCATGTCGGACAATGATGTACTAAATGATCACCGGCAACAACGAATTCTTCTGGTGTTAAAACGCCAGTTTCTTTAAATTTCGATTCCTATAAACAATATTTATTGTTATTGGTGATGTTTAAAGTACGAATGATAAGAATTTTGATATTCTTTATCTATGTATGTCAGCATTGTATGCTTTCAAAAAATAACAAACACAAATAAATTAAAATCTCTTACAATTAGAGAAAAATATCTCATGTTATAATACAGTCTAGGATTAAAAATTTATAGACATTAGCCATAATCACACTAGACATTAAATTTATACAGTGAAATTCTTCTTAATGGACACTTTTTGATTAGTCCCGGCACATTTTCTTAAGAAAAAAACCTCTTCAACATGGACACCCCTATATAATGGGCACTTTCATCCAGCCCCTGAGTGTCCACTTTAGAGGGGTTTCACTGTAATAACCTTTACTGTACAGTAGATTATTGAGAGCAAGGGGAATTTTATTAAAAGTTTCTTCAATAAAATCATAATATTATAATATCGGATTAAAATTCATTATCAAACAACAGTTATTATGTATTTTTATAATATTCGATACAATCAGCTTTAATGTTACTAAAGCAACTTCCAATATACGTTTCTGCAACCCATAATGTTTTACACCCATTGGCGCCATCTATTCGTATTAAAAAAAATTAAGGATCTTTAGGGGGCTACCTGGAGATTGATTTAGCAAAATTAGAACCTCTTAGCAAATTTGGACGTAGATCAAAAAACGCTCGTTTTGGACAGGGTCACGATTTTTAAAACGAGTTAAACATGCAAAACGACTAAAAATGACCCTACCAACATTGACTTTTTTCGTTTTCTCCCTTGCATTCCAGAAAAAAATAAAAAACATTCCTACCTGTTCCAGAAACAAATGGAGGAAAACGAAGAAAATCATTATTGGGAGGGCTTCCGAGTCATTCTAAGTAGTTTTGCGTGTTTAGTTCGTTTTTGAAGTTCGCAACATCTCTATATAGAAACGAGCGTTTTATGATCAACTTCCAAATGAGATATTTGAACTATTTTTCGAATCATTCGACAAATAATGGGAGTTGCCTTTAGAACTTTTGGCGTACGTGAATAACCCTGTATACATATAGGAATAAGCAAGTGAAACATCTGTTTCTTGTTCTTCAAAATAATCTTTTTGAAAATCCAATAACAGCTGTGAAAATTTTTCCAAAATATTTAAAAAATAATTGAAAGCTATGAGATTTGATAGAAATTACATTATTTTTACTATTCAAATTCCTTTTAACTGCTGTAGTTTCAAAAATTTGATGTTTTTTAATTGAACACTACAAAATTTAAAATTTCACAAAAAATCAAAATATCTGAAAATCTTTCAGCGCCAGATCATAGATTTTATTGTCACAGTCCCCTTCGATTTAACCAAAGAGTTCAAGAACGCATTAAGGACATGCCGGACTTAAATGTGTTTGATAGAGCATTTCAACCTGGATGTTCTAAAGCTTTCTGTTTTGAAAAAATATAAATGAATGAATATAATATAAATTTATGAATTAATAGCAGTGGAAACTCTTAGATCCTGTTTTTTTTTTCGTATAGGTATAACTAGCTAAAACTTAGCCAATATTATTCATTTTCAGTATGTGTATTATTAAAAAACAAGCGAGTAATCGATGTTTGAGAATTGACTATTTTCGCATGCCGAATTGGCATACATATAAGCCCGACATGTCCTTAAAAAATATACCAAACAGCTATATGTATAGCATAGATCTCAATTCGAATAATAAAATATATACCGTTTCATTTAAAATAACAGAGTAGGGTGCACTATCCCAAATTTTACATTTATAACAAACTTTACTGTAAAGTAGATTGCTGAGAATAGGTAAAATTTGTTTTATCAGTATTTGATAGACGTAATTTATAATGTAAAAATTTATTAATACATGAAATATAATAGTTAAGGTAATATTTTTAGTATTGATTTTAATTTTATTGCTTTTATAAAAATGCTGCTGTAATTGGCCTTTAGGTTAAAGGTTAACATTATTTCCAAGAAGGTCAAAATAATGTAGAAAATGGCAGCAAATATTCTGAAATAAAGAACAAATGTAAATTCCCGTTGATCCTATCAGTCTAGATCACAATAATAGGCTTGAAAACATATTTTCATGCTTTTTTTATTTTTATTTATTTGAGTTTTCCAAAATTTCATGAACCAAAATGGATCAATTGTATTCAATTTATAAACAAATGCGGTTTTTGACCTTTTTGTTCAAATTTTATTTATTTATTTATTAATTATTGTTGTAAAATCTGAAATATTATGAAAAGTAATTAAGTTACCCTTTATTATGATTAACATTCAACTATTTTTGTATCGTTTACCGTTCTAAAGCTCTCCATGTACATACAGATTTGAATTTGCATTACACTATACAAATTCAAAGTGGATGCAATTTTGCTGTCTTAATACTTGAAAAACCATAACATTGTAATATTATAATTTAAATACAACTTCATTTTAATACAATATAGTGATAAATTTCAAATTAAAATCTAATTAAACTATGGATTGTTTATACAATTACGCAATTAATCAACATAACCTCAAAAAACTGATAATCCACACTCCACAGCCTTCTTTTTAATTTGTTTTTCTGACGAACAATTGAATGAAGTATTATACAAACAACGTAGATAATTGAAATAACAATTAAAATCTTATTAAAAATGTAATCTAATTCTAATTTAAAAATAAATAAATAGAAAAGTGAGCCATTTAAAAATATGTCCGTATTTACATATTTAATTAAGCTACACAATAGAGACTTAGGTAATGGAGATTTAAATTGAAATTTCTAGAAATAGATTTAATTTAAAAAAATCAATACTTATAAGTACATCACGTTTCTTTATCACATTTCATAAAAAATACAGAATATCGTACCAACCTTTAGTACTGGTGTTAAATATTCAGCAACACCAAGTGCTGTACCTTTGACGCTATTAATAACGTTCTGCATGTTGTACTGTTTTAATTATCAATAAAATTAATTAATTTATTCTAGTCATCGATGGAACAACGGTAATCAAAATTGAAAACTGACAGAAAACAGATGACTATTCGGTCTTCAATTGTTAACTATTAATTAAACAAAGATAACTTTATTGGTGATAGATGTATTGGACGAAGATATGAGATGTATTGTTGACTTTTCTAATGGCGCCACCTATTGGTATTTATTGTAAATGTAAAACAAATAATTGAGCAGGTGCGGTGAATGTTGTGAATTCATTAATTTTCCTAATGTCGTTTTAATCTATAACGAGAATTTAGCAAATTTTCCGATTGAATGTTTCAATATTTAATTGTCGATTGTAGCTAATTTCTAAATATTATCCGTTATCGTTATCATGTGAACGTATTGATTGTTATTTTTTTGTCTGCTTATTTGTGTGTTTTATCGTTAAAATTCTGTTATCATCATAGGATTGTTTGAAGTAGGAGGCGTGCCCGATGCCCTATATTCTAGTCCGTGGAAATTTAGCCGCTTATGGACAACGTTACCCTTGGCGGGTGTTAGTATCTGGTTTAAAAGCCGCCGATATCGAACAATTAAACCGTTTCGCATCGGGCGGTTATTGTGACGATTGTACAATTGTTTATATGCAACATCCTTGTGTTATTTTAACAGCATTAGAAGTATTAGGCTATCGTGTGGTTGCATCGTCATCAACATCAGTCAAACAGGACTATAACGAATATATGTGGACGATGCGTAAAGAATTTTCCGAGCCCGAACCGCCAGCTACGTCAGTCACCGATTTGAGTACAACGTCAACAGTTGAATTAAGAGACGATTAATTTGATTGAAAGTGTAATGGAAATTCCAGCAAGTCTATTAATGTCAACCGGAAATTATGCTTATGTCGCCGTAAAGGCGTCCCTACACGCCACCGATAGTGCCGTATTTGGTTTAAGTGATGATGAAATAACGGCTCTAGTTAAACGTTTCGATAATTACCGTAAAGACGTAATTAATGGTATTCTATTAAAAGCATCACCAATACAGGTTGTTAATGCATTGGGCCAGCTTGGTTATCGTGTTGTTGGTACTACTGGTGAAACGGAAATTGTTTGGACCATGCAACGAGACGTCTAAAATCAAACATAATTAATTGTAAAATTCGTAACGTGTGAGCTTATTATTTAATTATTTATATTATTATTATTATTATTGAACGTTAGAAAAATGTGTGATTGTGGCCATCACAGTTCGAATTCATTAACACAAACATTAGATGAATTAGAATTTGAACGGGGCATATGGTCGGCGGCTCAATCCGGTGATTATCAGCGTGTACAAGAATTACTCGATAAAGGTTGGGATGTTGATAGACGCGATACAGCCGGTTATACAGCATTGCATTATGCCGCCCGAAATGGTCATTTGAATGTTTGTAAACTATTATTAGATCGTGGTGCAAATATTGATGCTGTCACCTGTCATGGTAAAGCAACACCATTACATCGTGCTAGTGCTGCAGGTTTTAATCATAATAACAATAATAATAATACGAAAATCGATAAAAAACAATAAATCAATCTTAATTTTATAATCAAATTACAGGTAAAAGTGATATTGTTAAATATTTGATTGAAAAAAGAGCGAATTATTCATTACAAGATGTTGATGGTAAAAATGTTTTACATAGAGCAGCTGAAGGACAACATTACGATATTTGTCGATTTTTATTAAATACGAATAGAGATTTACGAAATACGTTTGATGGCCGTAATAAAAAACCGATAGATTATATTTACAAAGATGAATTTAGATCTTTATTTCTGTAGATTTAATGTGCGTATGAATGTTGTTTATATTTTTGATATAAAACAAGAAACATTATAAATATAGCTACGATTAACTCGATTTTATAACTATAGCTCACACTATAATATTAAAATTATTGTAAACTTCACACTAATTCCATGTAATTTAAACAATAAAATAATAATTGTAAAAATGCAATTTTAAAAAATTGCGTAACTTTAACCACTTCCTGCATATGTTGTATACCAACTGCTTATTTTATACAGCCGAATCCCCTAAATCTCTTCCTTAATATTAATTTGTTCTTGAAATTTATGTTAAAAATACAAGTAAATTAGAACAAATTATAAAAATTATCGACTTTAATGATAAATTTACTACAAAAATTTTTGAACCTTGCAGGAAACTGTTAAGCGCCATCTGGATGTCAGAAGCGAATTATATGCAAACGGCGCTAAATTAAATTTTTTTAAAATCATACAGTGCTGAAACTCCTAATGTTTGGAGAAAATTTTAGCAAATTAGAACCTCGTAGCTCATTTGGAAGTCTTTTAAAAATGCTCGTTTTGGACAATGATTTTTTTTCGTTTTTCTCCGTGGTATTCAGGAACAGGTGGAAGTGTTTCCCTTTTTTCTCTAGAGTGCAATTTATTTAAACAATGTCAGTTTCCATTAAATCTTCGTATTTGAGAAGTTATATTTTATGTGGCGTTCCTTTGCATACTACCACAGTTTCGATTATTTAAACCTTCATGATACGATTCCAAAAACTTTACGTTTTGATAAATGCACTTCGTACATTTCCGGTTCCACTTTGAATTTATAAGACGACATAAAATTCAATTTAATATCAGTAATGACTGAGAAAATTGGAAAATCAACAACATAAACTGTATTTTTAATTATACAATAAATAATACAATTTCAAGGGAAAATTTAGGAACATTTTTTTTTGTATAAAAAATGAGATCTTTTAAATAGTAATATTGCCAGGTATCTATCAGTGTAAATTTGGCATAAAAAGAGTTACAAGATTTTAGTGAAACGAACAACATAAAAACTGAACTTTCTAATAATGAGACTAAATTCGGTAGACCTAACATCACTTTTGCAAAGAAAAACAAACTATTCTTACATAAGTAAATTTTGCAGATACCAGCTGCTAGTTTTGTGCAATTATAATAGAAATCTTTATTTTTTTTGTTTACAAATTTAAAATTTAAACCATCTCTTGGAATATGCAGTAGTAAAATTCACACAAATTCTATAGCCAGCTAATCCAAAATACTACTACAACGAATTACAGGATTAATAATATGCGAATAAATAGTTTTCCGTTTTGTTGTAGCTAAATTATCTGGAAGTTAAATTTATATATTAAGGGCCAATTTCACCAACTACAGTTAAGCTTGATGAACAGTTAAAAACAATCGTTGCTATGATTGTAAGATTCGTTTCTATGACATATTTATTCGTTAAAATTTAACAAATGTTGGTGAAATGAACAGTTAAAAACAATCGTTGCTATGATTAAAAAAATCGATTCCATTACTTATTTGTTCGTTAAAATTTAACAGAGGTTGGTGAAATCGGCTCTACATGTTGTTTTCTTAAAAAAAAAAGAAAATAATACTGATAGACAATTTTAAATAATTTCTAATGTTAAATATTGTTGTAACATCCCTGGTAATGGCAATTGTCGTATTTTATTAATTAAAAATCGTCCTAATTTCTTTCTAATAACAATTCGACATAATTCTCTTAGATTTAATGGTGAATTTTTAACATTTATAAGAAAATCGTAGATTGGATCATCGTTTTGTGTTTTCAACGATTTTAAATTAAATACCATATTAGAAAAATTAAAACCAGCATATACAATTGTTTTAACTAATTCTAAATTACCATGTCGTTTTGCTAAACTTAACATATCAAAATATGCACGTTCATCACGTATATTCACATTACATCCATGCCGTACTAATACAATAGCACCATGGATATTTTCTAATATTATTGAATAAAATAATACATTGCCTTGATAACTGGTTATATTCATATCAGCACCATATGATATTAATAGTTCAATTAATAATTCCAAACTACGTTTCTCACGTATATCTTGAACACATATATGTAAGGCTGTCATTCCATTTATATGATTGATGGTATTTACATTGGCCCCTTGAAAATTTATATTATTTATTTACATTGTTAAGGTTGCGGACGATTACTTTTTATGAAAATGGGGAATGTTTAACACACGATTTCTCGCTTGTTTTTTAAAATGTAGAAACGCGCGATAGCCTTGTAGAAAGGGCGTTTCAAAGTGCAGGAGAAGGACGATTCTGTTTTGGAAAAATTTTGAGGAAATTCTGAATTACAGGCAATTGTCGCGACGAATGGTGTTTTTTTTACAAATTCCTCCGCAGCTCAGCCTATGTGTATTATTTTTTAATGAAAATTTAATTATACAGGATGAACCGAAATTCGCGGAACAGCTCAGCGACATATTATTGACCAATTATTAAAAAGAATTTAGCTTTTAGATCTCTCTAGATCCATTGAATAACCATTCTTAACAGTTATGATTAGCTTAATGTTTATGTACTTGGCCCGAAGTGCCATTTTCAGGAAACGATTTTAGACTAATTACACCTGAAAAAATGTGTGGCAACATAGTAAATTATTTTTATTTTGATTTCCTTAGTTACAAAATAATTAGATACTATTAAAGTTAACTGAATGTTGCCAACTTTACCTTTAAATAATGTACAATCTCTACAAGATTAAAGAAGATGGATTTTTTTAAACATTTTGCTCATGTCGCTTGTTATCTGTTCAACAACGTGTCACTAATCTGTTTCGTGAATTTTGGTTCATCCCGTATACAAGGTGTCCCAGGGGTACGAGAAGCTCCGTAACTCCGGTGCTAATGGATCAAAGTTGATAAAATTTGATATACAGGCGTTGTCACCTAAACTTTTTATAGAAATTATTTTCGTTGTTCCAACTACCCCCCTTATATGGGGTAGTGCACCCTACTCTCTTATTTTAAATGGAATGGATATATATATAAACAACAAATGAGCTTTCTCAAAATTTTCCAAAATCTGCAAAAAGTGGATTTTTCACCAACGTCCGGTTTCCCTCACATGGATAAGCTTTCGAACAAACAATCATCCGCTTATCCATCTTTACAACTGTGCAAAAAAAGTACTGCATAAGCGTGCCCGTTTTTATTAAAATTTTTGAAAAGTAACAAGTCAATCGGAAAATCTCTTACAATTAGATACTTGGAAATCCATTTGAATTTGTTATCGACAGGGTGTTTCAAAACATGTGTCGGAAAATGAAACCTGATTCTTTGGTTCCTTCTAAAAAAAAGTTGTTAATAATATACGCCCGCAAATACTGTTTTCGAGTCAAAGAATTTTTTTTTTTTAGTTTTTTGACAATATTTCAGTAACCGCTT
>JAZBGW010001366.1:0-15914 GCA_037464815.1 Mylabris variabilis
CTGCCCCCCAGGTAGAGCACTTTAAATTCGTTACAAACGACCGTAGAGAACTTGCAGAAAATCACTGAGCCTCCATTGAAACCAAATTCGGCAAAATTCTGCTCAAAAGAAAATCAGGTAAATTTCGAATTTGCGAGCTTTTGAGGGTAACAATAGAGCTTTTTTAAATTTGAAATCAGCCAAATGACGAGTATGTCGGTCGAAAGGGACAGTCTGTATATGCCCATTCAAAATTGTTGTTTTTATTGTATTTTGAATAAACAAACGAATTTTTCATTCTCTCTATTTACAATAAATGTTATGAAAAGAAATTATTTGTCATCTCACCTCTCTTATAACAACAACAATTGGCGTTATATTGAGAATAAAAATATTTAAGTTTATTTAGTGAATATTTATAATTTTAACAATAACAACTTATCTAAAAATCCACCACCTTTATGATATATTATTGTTATTATTGATATTGAGATAAATATTTATATAAATTTTTATTTTATAACCTCGATGAATATCGAAATGCGTTATTTGATTATTTTCGATGGGACACCCTTCTTTTATTTATTCGTTTATTTTTTTCTCTGTGTGTATGTGTGTCTTTTCTGTTTCACAACAGTGTAAATGTAGTAGCTTTGAGGCGGGTTGAAATAATTTTCCAAGTGTAAGTAAGTCCCAGCGGGAGTCTCCCGTATTCAGCTAACAATGTGTATTGAATAGGGCACTGTTTAGGGCGACAATTATTTACTAATTTACACAGTCCAATAAATACAATTACAATTGTCACTATTACAACTCAACGATGCATGAAAACATTACATTGCACAATAATAAAAATAGAGACTCTTGGAAGTATTTATTTTTCATTTTTTTCCGGGCGCTGAATTTAAATGAGTTTTCCATTAATTTTTCTCTATTCTCCATAGAATATAAATATTTGATTGTTAAACAAATATTCAACACAAATTCATCGGTTTTTAACGTAATTCTTGTTAATACAAGTCTTTTAGTTCTCACTTCTGTTGTTGGTGGTGTGTTGTTATATTTTTATTTTTTTTGAATAGAATCCGGAAATCTATTTACGGTATTATTGTTGTTTAGTTAAAGTAAAATGGGATGTTAATCTATTGTAAAATTCAAAATTGTCAATAGTGGTTTTGTGGTGTCAAGTAGATTAGTAGATACAATAAGAGATTAGTGTCAAAAACCGACAATATTTGTACCTCCTAGTGGTTCGAGCACGTACTTTTCCTTAAAGCCCTCTCGAAAATTCATTCATTGCGTGATCGAATTATGGACCTTTTAGATACACACAGATTGCCAACATATAAAACAAGTGATACTTCATTCAATTATCGATATTAAACACAACAACATCCGGCTATAATCCAACAAAATATCTGAGAAAATTTACTGTATCACAGAACAAATTACAAAACAGATTAGATTAGGCTCAAAACAATTATTTAATTTAGAAGATTAGTTATGATTTGAAAGTATCGGAATTTTATGAGAACGTTTAGTTTGAAAATCACTTAGCAATGAGTAAAACTCGGTATGGATGAGCGTCGCGAAACGCGCCGGCCGGAAGGTTGCAATTTCTAAAATTCATCGAATTTCAGGACGATTTTTCAATTAAAAACTGGAAATCTGCTGTTTATCATTTATATATATTTACATACAATATAGTTACATTTTATTTTAAATACACATCTATTTTTTACGTATATTTATGTACAAATCTCGGTCATATAAGTACCATTCAAGATCAAGAATTGGAGAAGAAAAGAATATTTCTCTAAACATTGACAATTTTTGTGAATAAAACCGTCCAGTCTTTATTATTATTATTATATTATGATAATTGTTATGATTTTTTTTAAATTAGTTTACCTTGTTAACAAAACAGCCCTTAATCACTGTTAAATTCACCACCCTCTCCCTATGTTTTTCTCATATTTATCACAAAAATATTTAAGAGTCTGATGTTGTTGATGCGTTATCATTTTGTATTTGCCCACCTGGTCTAGCTTGCAATAATGCTTGATAATAATTAACAATGGGTATTATAGGCCACTGTTTCTGTGTTGTTGTCGCTGTTGTTACTGTTGACGTTGATGTATTATTTGTATTATTTTGTTCATGTTGATCACTAGTAACAACATCAATATCTTCATCTTGTGTATCATCACTAGAATCTGGTGCTAATAATGATGCAACATCGAATTGTCGTTTCCTAGATTGTCCACGATTCGGTGCTTGTTGATAAATAGCCGTCGATGGCCCTGGTGTTGGACTAACTGATAACGGTGGTGGACTTGGTGAATCGGCACCATCTTCATCAACAGCTAAACCCATATGTTTGCGTACTTTTCGTTGTGCTTTACGTCGTCGGAAATCACCTTTACGGAAATCATCAACATTAGCCGGATGTATTGCCCAATAATGACCTTTACCATTTGCACTACGTCCAGCTTTTATGAAACAATCATTCAATGATAAATTGTGCCGTATTGAATTCCTCCAACCGGGTCCACGTGTACGAAAATATGGATAATGATCTAGTATATGTTGATAAATATCTGATAAGACTAATTTGCCTTCTGGTGAACTTAATATTGCCATTGCTATCAAACCAATATAACTGTGTTGTGGTTTTGGTTCTTCTGGCTGTAAGGCCCGTGGAAATAATGGGTAGCACGTTAACGGTGTTGGAAATGGATTTAATAATGGATAACGTAAACGTTCAGCGACGGCGTATTGATATAATTGTAAACGATATTGGTCGATTGGTAGTAATGCTCTAGGTCCATTTGGTTCCAATGTAAATGGTATTGGTAGTCGAGGTGTTGGATTTGTTGGACTTTCGTTGCTACACATTTTATTTTTATCGATTTACACACACTTTAATTAAACAAGTCACACCAAAACACCTAACACCAATCACTATCTTCAATCAAAACTGATGATAACTTGCTCACAAACTGGCTCAAATATTTCGACAATATCAGTTTGCAAGAATCTATTTATTGATTCATTCATTTATTCAATTTATTTATAGAAGATGATATTGTTTATAACAGAGAAAAAAGATGTTTTTAAACTTATTTGAATTTATTTATTAATTATAAATTTAACGTTATACAGGAATGGATAAACTATAGTGTAAGTACTGAGACCCATCTGGGCATCTAAACATATAACAAACACGGACTATTTGTGAGCCAATATTTGGTAACAGTCTAGAGGCGTCGACAATTTCCAACCAATCAGATGTACGTTGCCCCTTCCGGAAAAAGGAAAAAGACGGAAACCACGCCCAGCCATGTTGTTAAACTTGTATGTCGTCGTCTCTCTGGATACCTATAACAAAGATATGTATATAGATATACTTTATGTAGTTATACATATACATAGTCTTACCCTCCTTGATGTTGAAACAGGGATAACCACCCTGAATCTTTCCCTATTTGTATATTCAGAAATCACTAAAATTTGCATTTTCAACGTTTCTCAAACATAAATATCACACTCACATCGTAAAATAAAACAAACTAAAACTAAATAAATTATATAAAAAAAAACACTAAAAAAATTAATCAATAATTAATAAGTTAAATAATTAAACAAAATAAATAATTATATTGAAAGAAACGAAATAGAATTATCTCAAGTAAACAACTGTTGGATTTAATGTTCAACAAAACACCCTTAAAGTACAGGCGCCTCCTATTACCCCTTCCCATTGCAAATAAAATAAATTCTAGTTAAACCCTTTATACACACAATACACTTATACATAGATATACATACTCACACAAAACATTTGGCAGTTGTTTCTTATATCGATCACACAACTATATATTTTAACTGTTGTTGGTTAAATATTGTCATTATTGTTCCCCACAAGAAGGGGGGTTGATAAATCAAACATTAAAATGCTTACCTAAACGGATATATGCTATATATGTATGTATGTGTGCGTGTGTATACAAAAATGTATTCAAAAGAAATGACCCTTTTTAAAACACCTCTGTGACAGCTATTGTTAAATGAATTAACTCGATTTTGACAATTCAATATTCTTAGTGGAAAAAAAGAGTGGAAACTATACAGGCTGTCTAGGGAATATCGGATAATAATGATTTTATACAAACGTTTCAGATGATTGGAACACTATAAGCACACCCAGTTCACCATGATTTAGACTCAACTTTTAAACTAGGAGTGATTTAAATTTTGCGCGCCCAAATGTTAGTTTTCTATTGGTTATTTTACAGGCAAGTTTACACAACTCAAAAATTTAAAGTTCTGGCATTTACACAGTTAGTTTTGTAAAGAGAAATTTTAATTGTACTGTGGCGATCAAAAAAAAGATACCACCTCTTGTGCGGCTGTGTAAAACAAGCTTATAAAGCCGGTCGTCACAATTTAATAGAATATTAATAGGTCAAAATTTGGGACGAAAGATATTCAATCAGAAGATGATGCCATTTTGGGTATTTACCTGAATAAGAAAAATATTTTCTACAAATTTGCTATGGCTGAAATTCGCTACAATATCTCCCACTTACCGACCTCACGGGGGAAACAACCCCACTCACACTAATAAAAATAAGGGAAATTCTCGCTCAAGACTCGGTCTCTTTTTTTTGATCGCCAGTGTACATACATTTGGAACTTGTACTCTGTTATAGCCGGTCCTATCTGTTATTGTTAATTTTAAGGGGATGGTGGAGTCCAGCCTCTATTCAATGTCCACAAGAGTGACAATTTTTCATTTTTCTTTAATTATCGATTTCTCGCTTGTTTTCTAAGATATTGAGACGCTGTAACTAGCGTTGAATTGGGTGTTTTACGGTGCAGCCAAAGGAGTTTTTCATTTTGAAAATTTTTCACTGAATTCCAAAGTGCACAGAAAAATGTGGGAGCATGTTAAAATTCTTAAATCACACAGTTTTTACAACTTTAAAGATAAGTACATCAGCTTGATTGAAAGCTTATTTAAGGGCTGAGGGCAGATGGTTTTCGAAAAATCGAATTTCGAAAAGTCAGAAGTCATTGAAAAAAAATCGAAGAAAATTTTCTAACTTTTTCGATCTTCCAAAATTGGATTTTTTGGAATACATCTGCTCTCCGCTCATGAATAAGCTTTCAAACAAGCTGCTGTACGATTTTTTATCTTTAAAATTGTAGAAACTGCGTGGAAAGTGAATATCTCAAAAAGCAAGCTAGAAATCGATGATTAAAAAGTGGCACTTTTTCGGTAATCGAATAGAGACCGGACTCCAGCTTCCCCTTAAATAATTCTTATAGATTGTCTGAAAAATGATCGTGTAATACGAGACACTCTATATTGTAGAAATTTCGATAGAATATCGGTGAAAATAGTAGAAAGAAATGGTTTTTATTTTGAATCGAATTGGAAAGATTTCCACGTGTAGAATAACTAACATATAGTTAATTTTTGGTTCGAATGTAGGTATTTAGTAGATTTTCAATGGTGGTTTTCCTATCGTATATAAAACACGTCTACACTGTACAGTAGTTGGTATTATTGTGTATAGAAGGATCGATGAAACTATTGTAATCTCAACTACAATTCTGGTCACGGTTTTGACCGTATCTCGTGTCACGCATTGTATTTTCTAAACACACTGTCCGTCCGTGATATGTCCGCACGATCGAATAAAACACATGGTAACTCGTTATTTTCCCTGGATTCTATCTGGAAAGAAAATCGACGATAATTTTGGGATATTCTCGGACAATTTGGGGCACATTATGGTGGGTTTTTGGAGAAAATATTTTACTTGCGCAATGGCTTTAGGTACTATGTGTTTTTGTACCTACTGTCTACCTTTTATTGCCCCTGTTATTATTGTTATGTGAGTTTTGAATTGCGATATACATTTTTCTAAATTGGTTTATCGAGTAAAATATATTTCTTAGCGATTGACTCTAAAGTAAATCTCTCCGATACGTATTGTTAACGGTGGTTGAATTCTCTCGAGTCTTTTGCGGATCGGCTCATTGATTTTCAGATTGACAAAATGATATTTAGGGTTTATGATTGTTTTCAGATTTGATGGAAAAAAATCCTCTAACATGTAAGTTACGTTATTTCTCTATAGATTCACCGTGCATCCATACAATCTTTTCAACTTAATTAAATATAGCCAATGTTATATGTGTATACCTATATTTCACCGTATAGTTATAGTAGGAAAAAGGGGAAAAATCCGCGCAAATCCATAATGCAATCCGCTTAAAGTCTATGCAACACATACACCAGAATCCTGCGATCAATTTCTCTATAGGTTGATATAACATTATCCTTGTTCATGAAGTTGCGAAGAGATACACGGTGGGGGAAAAGGCAAGCCAACAAACCCTCAATAGCATCATACTATCTCATTTTATCATTCACTCAATATACACAGAGTCAGCTTTGCCAGTAGCTGGGAGTTTAATTACAGACTAGTAGCATCCCCTGGGACTGGTGGGGCTTCAAGCCACCCTTTTCGTTTATTCTATGTTCAATTCACTATCTCACTCGTTTTGGTATCAATTTTATAGCATGCATTTCATTCTAGTATACAACTGTATATAGGTGTGTATATATATAGATATAATGTATAATGTTGTGTCGTACGTCCCTTTATAAAACGTTAAAGCTCAGAGAACGGTTCACACCCGCTTATTTCGCTACCATACCAAAAACCGTACACGTTGCCTTGTATCGACTTTTTATTAAGTCCTCAATGAGACACAGTTGAAACTAAAACGTCTAAACATTGTTGAAGTTTTGCTTATTATTTAAACAACAAATTTCTAATTCACCAACATTAGTTTTCATCAAATACAATAAACTCACAAAATTACTATCGTTGAAATTGTGGAAGCACAACACAAGTTTTCTCTATATTAGATACAGCAATAGATTCAATTAGGTAATTCTAAACGAGACAAAACAATCAAGAAATAATAATAATGATAATACAAATAGTGTTTACAAATATTTTCAATGATATAGC
The DNA here is from genome assembly GCA_037464815.1 of Mylabris variabilis. NCBI lineage: Eukaryota > Metazoa > Arthropoda > Insecta > Coleoptera > Meloidae > Mylabris > Mylabris variabilis. The sequence goes on from JAZBGW010001366.1 coordinate 7,035, forward strand.
AAAAACCGAAACAACGGGGGATGGTGATGTATATTGAAAGCAAGCACGCTTCTCCCTCCAATATTATTAATATTATGGTAAATAGGTCTTCATTAGGTATATAAATGTTGTAATAACTCAAGTCGGGGCCCTAAACCAGTTCAAAGACTGTTTTGATGAGTTATTTTGAACAAAACAAGCCATACAACCACTTTATATTACCACTTTGTTGTTGCTGCAACGAGGAAAACCGATAACGTTTATATTAGACGTAAGCACATCTATATCTATATATATCGTGTTTTTATAAAAACTTGAAATAAATGATTATATTATAAGCGAAATTGAATTTTGCAAATTAAAAATCAATTTTACGATAAATTTTAACAAACAAAACGTCATTTACTTGAAACATTGTTGAATTTATATTAAAAAAAGAAAGTACAACACAACGTTAACGTTGCTGTCCACGTAGCATTATTAACGTTAAATTATTTGTGTTGCGGAAAACAATACCAAATTACTAAATTAGCCAAAAAATAAAGGACGCTAGTGGGGTAATTATTTTAAATTCAATTTTACGTCAACTTGTATTGCTATTTAGAATATTTAGATATATACGAGAGGATATCAAATTACTACTTATTTATGTAAATGTGTCGTATTGGGGACTTAAAGGACACCCTTTGCTCAACAGTCCACAGGGACTGTCACCCTCTTATTAACTAATAGCGCGGTAAATACTGTGTGATGAATATAATCATAAACTAATTTCTCAAACCCTCATCCAACTTGTAATAAAACAATCAACATATGTAATGACGAGTAAAAGGCGTTGTTTAAACTAATCCACCCTATATACCAACTAGTCAATCAGATCAAACTACCAACCATAATACACAATATATGTATATCCCTAAACATTATCAAAACTCCAATACAAGGGTTGGGGTGCATGTATATGGATCTTTTTGTTCATTGTTAATATACTCGAATAATTATATCAATTACCGTTGTATTCTTATCTATATTGTAGTCATAATATAACAAAAATGTAACAAAGCATATTTCCTATTAAATATGAAATGATTTCAATGTGAAATAATCTCAACAAAAACGTATTTTCTGCAAGATTTGTTCTAAATGACAATGACTGTGCGCCGACCAAACCAACCATTGTTGATTTAATTGTTTCCGTTTTTGCACGTAACTTGGTAGGGAAAAAGAGGGTAGGAATACATTTCAAATGGAAAATGCAGGAATCCGCCTCTTTAGTGTCAAATCTTTAGGAAAAACGTTTGAATATTTGTTATGATAGAATATTGAGAGAATTCAAAAATCAAACAAGACAAGCGACATTAACCTGTGAGATGAGGAAAGATGATTGGTGGTACGGCAACCGTTCATTAAATTAGGCCCCATTCAACACATGCAGACACCCTTCTAGGACCGATACAGAAAGATTCTATAGCACTAGAATATTAATCGATAATTCAACAAAACAACCAACTTTAAAATATCGCTATATTTGTATAAATTCAGTTCGTTAACTATTCAATATAAGCAATAATTTATAATTATTTAAAAAATATATATATCTAGTAGAGGACTGATGCATTTAGAGTCGGTATTGGATTATTATCAAATGACAGTTCAGGCAACATCAACCACTGTACAAATTAGTCCCCATCACATTTCATGACCATTACCACATCACTATGCATCAATTGCTATATCCCCGCCTCTAAAATTCCCTTGCTCCCGGAATTGTTACTTTCAAACACCCTACTTTCTCCTAAAATCCCTCTCATAATTTCAGGTTCAAATCAGAGTGGGTAAAATACAATAGTGTTACATTTATCAATACATAAATAGACTTAATTAGGATGGTTGAATAAAGCAAAGTTCTACAATTATCTATCATAAATTCAAACGATTTATCACAATGGCAAATAATAAAATAATCAATTGAAATCATTAAATGCAATTACCGAGCATCAAGTCGATGATAAGTACAAAGCGCTAAGAAATTTAACGATTCACATTCAAGATAAATTTTCTTGGAAGATAAATAACTAATCAATTATTAATTCATAATTAAGAAATCATATTTAAATTGAAAATTAAATTTACAAAATTAATTATACTTTTCAGAGTCTGTCTATTAGGGAGCGTCAAAATACTACATTTAGCCATAAAGGAAATAAAAGGATATCGTTTGGACTTTCAAATGAGCACAATTCTTGACATCAACAAGCAGAAGCTTGTTCTCAAGAAAAAAATTGAAGCAAATATATCGGATCAAGGATATTTATACACATGCTAAGAATTTGAATCACCCAGTAAAAAAATAAAAATTCATAGTGGTTAAGCATACCTTTTTTAAGAAGATACTCACAAATAGAACCAATAGTGTAACTATCCTTTGTACCATATTTTTAAATACCATTCAGATTCCATGTGGAAGAATTCAATATTTAGAAATAAACAGTCGTACGTTAAAGATGTAAAATTTCATGTGAAGCATGAAGCCTCTTAACAGACAGAAAATAATATTAAGCTGTGTAAAAAATACGTTTAGAGATCGTTGTATACTTATACATCTGTAGGTTTTCATTGGCGTTAAACTGGAGCTTTATGGAGTCCTTTAATCGGCAAAAACCGTCAAGTCTCCGTTTCTAAATGTCTACCTGTAAAAAAGCTTATACTATAAACAATGCTAAATACGCCCTTAGAATAATTTCGAAGATTTCTTAGTTGAACTTTACGAACCTCTGTCAGAGTAATCTGAATCCTGAACAGACATTTTTTATTGATGCTTTTCGACTCCCTAAATGGCGTAAATAAACAGTGCATTATTCCAATCTACAATGCAATGATTATCTCCACCATCTAAGGAAATCGTCGTAATAGTGAGTAATTAAACTGTAGGGCGACTGGAAAGTGTTTACATATAGGATAGTTCTAAGCAGTGACGTCAGCTGCCCCAATATCGGGGCAAATCCAGCTACTAGCTGATGACATTAAATCATCTTCGTTTCTAAAAGTTTCAAAAGCAAAAGTTTCTTCTGCTTTTATACAACCGTTGCTTATTGATTCCTTAACATAAATCTTCCATTTTTTCTATATATAATAGAATTATTATCTCCACTTTCTAATGATATATTCTTCCTTTGATAATAAAAATTTGAGTATAATATAACTGAGTTCTAGTTAGATACCATTAATTTTTGTTCATTGAGAATTGCGGAAATAGGCTAACAAAAAAAATAACACTTACATATTGTAGGAGAACAGCTGCTTGTGTGTATCTTGTACTTCGTTGCGTAATGCAAAATGAAAGAAGAAGTACTGAAAGTGACCTGTAAAGAAAATTTTGATGGATTACAACCAAATTGTTAGTTGAAGGTTATAATTGCTTTTGTAACATTTACTTAGTTCTTACTGCTCTTCATAAAGATTCCAAGGGAACATGCCGTCATCATTTAATTATTATTTAAAAATAAATGCAATTTTGACACTTGTTTTTAGAAGACTGCTACAGGAAGTCATTGAAAATGTCCTAGGGTGATGCCATCCGATGATGATGTGCTTTGTATTGATGAGATGCTTGGAGTTAAGTTCCTTTTGATCTGAAAATTCAAGGTTTCAATGCATTAGGTATACTATGTGAATTTGAGAGAAATCTGGAAATCATTTGTATAAATTTTAATCAGTTACTGTGTTTTCATCACTACGTCTCAAATCGATCCGAAATCATCATTTATAGTAAATCAACTACAAAGGGAATAAGATAAGAATAAATTAATACTCAACTATTTAAGCCACGAGTCTGCTTGTGTCGCACAATAAACTACTCGATAAGCAAGAACTGGTGGGATGTATACGTTGTATCAAAAGTGTCTGCCAATCATCTGTAAATACAAGTTTTCAAAATTAGTTTCCGGGAAGTTCAAAGAGAATTCGCTGTTTTTAGAGAGAGGCTGTCCCTTATTCCTTTTTTCCGTAGCTGTTACCACAACTTACAAACTTCCAAATGAGAATATGACTAATTATAAGAGATTTCGATCATAATATAAATATGACTCAATAAATTCGATAAATTAACCAAAAAAGTCGTGAGTCTTGCCGCAATTTAGAGACTTAGCGGAAACAAAACCAATTAAAGTCTAAATTCAGACGATATTGTACTTAAAATAACATTTATCAAAAGATCACCATTTAGAAAATAAAGATAATTCGTGTAAAAATGCATGTTTGTGAGGCTCGTAGATCGCCGAAAAGGAATGCATAAAGTACTAAGGATAACTAAGTGCAAACCCTTTGAACGCCCAACGAATCTCATTTTCTGCATATTTTAAATTGCATACAGGTTAGTGTGACTCCCACATATTAATTTTTATCAGAAGGTCAATATTTAGAGAGTATAGATGATTCGTTCTAAATTGGATGTTTGTGAGGCTCTTAAACAGTCGAAAGGGAGTGGATAAGTGCCCAGTACAACTTAGACCAAACCCATTCGACGGTCTATAAACCGCGTTATCCACATTTTTCAAATTGTACACTGTTACATTTGGTTCGTACGTTTTAATTATTATCAGGTCATTATAAAAAAAGATTAAGACAATTCGTTACAAAGTCGATGTTTATGAGGTTTTTAAACAGTCGGAAGTGCCCAATTTAGTACTAAGTATAACTAAAATTGAACCCTTACAACTCTCTACGAACCTCATTATCTACAACATATTTTAAGTTTACAAGCCCTGCAAAAAAATTGTGCAAAAATGTACATGCGACATATGGTAAATTTGGGGAATGTTCCACAGCTTTAAAAAATCGTGTCAGATGAAAAAGGTTCTCAATATTTGTTCCAAAAACCGTGCAAAAAGTAATAATGGATTCCATATTGCACATTTATAAAAAAAAAATTCGCTTTTATTACAAAAAAAAAACTAGTGTAGAGTGAAAATTCAGTCCACAAGCGAGTCTGGCGAATATGTGACGACTCTTGAGCGATAAATACCCTTTATTTCATTTGTGTGAACCAAGCTTTATAAAGAAAAGAAGGTGTGGCGATGGGAACCACATTTTTTTATTGATGCTTTTTGACTCCTTAAATGGTAAACATAATCAGCGCACTATTCCAATACACAATGCAATGACTATCTCCACCTTCTAAGGAAGTCCTCGTAAAGTAAGCAGTTAAACTGTAGCGCAACTGAAGGATAGTTCAAAGCAATGACGTCAGCTGCCCCGATATCGGGACAAATGCCGCCGCTAGCCAATGACACTGAATCATCTTTGTTTCGAAAAGTTCTAAAAGCAAAACTTTCTTGTGTTTTCATGAAACCGTTGCTGGTCGATTCTTTAAAAGGTGGAAATAAATCTCCCATTTTTTAATAAACAATGGAATGATTATCTCCACCTTCTAATGAAATCTTCGAATTTTTTCTTCGATTATTATAAGTTTGAATATAATATGCAGATGACTAACGACCATGTTAATCAGTTGATTCAAATAGCCCTCTGGTGTTTGGTCGCAAAATTAATTTTCAAGGGCTAACATAACATAGCTACTATTATAGTATATTATACAACGACGCTATAATGAGTGCTATTATTACCGAGAATAGACGGAGTGAGGTGATAATAGCACACATTATAGTGAGTTGTATACTATACTTTGCCTATGACTTATTTCTAAATGTACATGTATTGATGCCTACAAGAATATCTACCTTCTTAATCATTTTAGATTATAAAATCGCACAAAAAACCGACACTTTAGAATTATTTTTTAAAACTGTCTCTTTTTATTTATTTTATGTCGTTACTATAGCTTTTGGCATTTGACAGAAACTATTATCTACTACTAAAATCGTTTTCTTGGTCACTTTTTGTTGTAAATATTACGTATATTCTCACAACTAAGCATTTTTTTTTAAATCTGTAGTTACTTATTTTTGTCGTTACCATGACAACCTTACATTTCACAGCAACTATGATTCAAAATTGCGTAAAAACAGACCCCTTCGACTACTGAAAAGTGCTGGTTTATATATTTTTGTAGTTATCATGTTTTTTTTTAACATTGGAGAAGAATAATAAAAAAAATAGTATATTAAAAAACAGGTGTCAGAAGTCGACAATTATTGCACGAGTCCAAGTTTAGAAAACGAGCCGCGAAGCGGGGAGTTTTCTAAAGGACGAGTGCAATATACTTCTGACACGAGTTTTTTTGTAATAATTTTTCTACTTTGTGCCCCTTTTTACAAAAAATTTGCGAGTTTTGAAATTGGTGGAAGTTGGTGTTACTGATATAACAATTGAACATTCAGCCGGGAAACATTTAAATTGTTTTATTTTTCACAATATTGCTTATTTAACAATGAGTGGAGAATTTTGATGTACCCCACCTGAAATAAGATAAATTGCTGAAAATGCAGGAAGCAATTTACTATGTATTAGTGATTGTGTATGTTACCAAAAATTAATATGTATTTTGTTCTTACGATTTTTGACAGTTGTCAAAAACAAATGTGACCAACCTTAAGGGAAAAAAATTTACTACATTTTCCATTTTTATACAGTGTATCTAAATGAACTCATTTCCGTACACTAGCAAGTTTAAAAATAGCGCTATTATTGACACAAAATAGAAAAAATAGATTATTGAATCACTGCAGACTTTCCATAGTTCAATTTACTCTGGTTTCCCCTATTTAGGTAGTATAGATGATTTGTTTTAAATTGGATGTTTGTGAGATTCTTAAACAGTCGAAAGGGTGTACCTTAGTAACAAGTATAACTAAGGCCAAGCCCTTTCGACTGTTTACAAACCCCTTTATCTACAACATATTTCAAGTTATATACCTTTTTATTTGGTTCCTACGTTCTAATTATTATCAGAAGGTCATTATAAAAAAAAGATTAAGACAATTCGTTACAAAGTCGATGTTTATGAGGTTTTTAAACAGTCGGAAGTGCCCAATTTAGTACTAAGTATAACTAAAACTGAACCCTTACAACTCTCTACGAACCTCATTATCTACAACATATTTTAAGTTAAGCCCTGCAAAAAAATTGTCCAAAAATGTACATGCGACATATGGTAAATTTGGGGAAGTGTTCCACAACTTTAAAAAATAGTGTAAGATGAAAAAATCTCTGAATATTTGTCCAAAGCCCTTGCAAAAAAGTAATAATGGAATCCATATTGCATATATATATATGACAAAAATAATTCGCTTTTATTACAAAAAATAAAATAAAACTAGTGAGTAAAGAAATAAAAAATTAATAGTGGTTAGGTTTACCTTTTTTGGGAAGCTGCTCACAAACAGAACCAATAACCTGACCATCCTTAGTGCCATTGTTTTATAAATACCTTTCAGTTTCCATGTGGAAGAATTCATTATTTTGAGATAAACAGACGTAAGTACGTTAAGGCTGTAGAATTTCATGTAAATCATCGCTCTCTTGACGACACTTAAAAGAAAGAAAAGAATATTAGGCCGCATAAAAATAAGTTTAGAGATCCTTGTATACTTATGTACCTGTAGTAGTCTTTCATTAGCATTAAGCCGGAGCTTTATGAAGTCCTTTAAACGTCGGGAAAAAGTCGACAGGGCTGAGTTCCTAACTGGACCTGCAATTTTTTTTCACAGAATCAAAATAAAATTATTACTGGTAAATCAAGTGCTTGTAAAACAGAATCAGTGCAGTCTAATCATAGTAACTCAGAACACGCAGACACTCATTATTTCTAACAGAAGAAAAAAGAAACATGAAACTGGAAATTACTGAACTTACAGAAGACGCAAATGTTGTTTGACGTTTAAAAGGAAGACTGGTCCTTGGATATCGTCTGAAAATAATTTCGAAGATTTCTTATTTGAATTTTACGAACAATTGAAGGGCACCTTTATCAAGGTAATGTGAACCCTGAACAGACCACTTTTTATTGATGCTCTTGGACTCATTAGATGGTAGAAATAATCAGCGCACTCTCCCATTATACAATGCAATGACTATCTCCACCTTCTAAGGAAATCCTCGTAACAGTGAGCAGTTAATCTGTAGGGAGACTAAAGGATAGTTCAAAGCAATGACGTCAGCTGTCCCAATATCGGGACAAATGCCGCCGCTAGCCAATGGCATTGAATCATCTTTGTTTCGAAAAGTTTTAAAAACAAAACTTTCTAGGATTTTCATGAAACCGTTGCTGGTCGATTCCTTAAAAGGTGGAAACAAATCTCCCATTTTTCTAAATAAATAATGGAATGATTATCTCCACCTTCTAATGAAATCTTCGAATTCTTTCTTTGATTAGTATAAAAGTTTGAGTATAATATAAATGAGTTCTAGTCTGATACCAATAAGCTAACAAAAAAAAATAACACTTACCTATTGTAGGTCGTTGTGTGATGCAAAATGAAAGAAGAGGTTGAAAATGACCTATAAAGTAAATTTAGAAGAATTACAACCAAATTTTTAGTCTTTGGTAACATTTACTAAACTAAACTAAATTAACTAAAGTCAAGCGCCTTCGAGTGTTTACGAACCTCGTTATATACTCTTTAATTTGGGTCCTGCGTTCTAATCATTATCAGAAGGTAATTATAAAAAGGAGTATGTAAGATTATTCGTGCCAAAGTCGATGTTTGTGAGGCTCTTAAACAATCGAAAAGGCGTAGCTAAGTACCCAGTACAACTTAGACCAAACCCTTCCAACTGTCTACGAACCTCGTTCCCCACAACATTTTTTAAATGTTATATCGTCACATTTAGTTCCTGTGCTCTAATCAATATCATAAAGTCATTATACAATCAATCAAGATAATTCGTAGTGATGAGCGCCACCAAGACCAAGACTATTTTAGTCTTGGTCTTGGCCTTGGT
>JAZBGW010001367.1:0-15910 GCA_037464815.1 Mylabris variabilis
TCAGGGGGTATAACGGCTATATAGCAAATTTCAGAAACTTGCATCAATTATAACTTGTTATACTTTTAACGGCCCATCCGCTTGAATCACCCTGTATAGAAAACAACGAGAAAAGTTAGGAAAAATTCCAATTCTCACGGTTCTCAAGGTTTTTCAACATATTCCATCTAAATTGAGACCAGTTTCAACCTGTCAGATTTTAGAGTAGGTATACTTCAACAAATTTTCCAATGCATTGACTAAATCGGTAAATGATTATGAATTTAATCAACGAGGTTACATTTCAGGTCATCATTAAGTTAATACGTGAAATTTACATAAGTCTTACAGAGTGTATAGTTGTCAATTGGAAATAGTGAATCGTGAAAGAAAAGTCAAATGATTGTCACATACTGTAAATTTTTGTGTGTTTGAACCATAAAGTAATTTGAGTTTTTTTATAACATTCACCATTTCCGGCCGACAACCATGTAACGCTATTTCACTTCTCAGTTGGTAAAGCTTTTAGTTACGTAGAACCTTAACTTGGTTCGGCTGTTTATTAAAAAATGCCAAAGCTAATAAAGTGCGAATCAAGCTACAATACTGCATAATAAAGGCTAGGGCCCCGGAGACATTCAGCGGGTCCCAGGGAGAGCTAGTCTTACAGGCCCTCCTCAATCCTGTAAAGATATACAGAATGCCCGTCCTCAGAGTATACAATTTTTCCGTTTCTACCAAAATAGTAGAGCAATAGGGCAGTCTCTAGAGAACATTTTAACAAAAATAGAACCTCGTAGCTTATTTGAAAGTTAATCAAAAAACGCTCATTTCTGACGATATTGCTATTTTAAAAAACGAACGAAAGACGCATAGCAACTTAAAATGACTCAAGAATTCTCCCTGCATTGATAGAGAAAAAGCAAAAGATTACCACTTATTGCAGAATAAAATGGAGGAAAACGAAAAAATCAATGTCGGGAACATCCTTGAGTCATTCTAAGTTGTGTTAATGGGGTAGCTGGAGTCCGGCCTCTATTCGATGTCTGAAAAAGAGACATTTCATTTTTTCTTTAATCATCGATTTTTTGCTTGTTTTTTGAGATATTCAAACGCTGTAACCAGCGTTAAATTGGGCGTTTTACGGTGCATCCGATGGAGTCTTTCATTTTGGAAAATTTTCGTTAAATTCCAGAGTACAAAGGAAAATGTCGGAGCATGTTAAGTTTTTTAAATCACGCGGTTTCTACAATTTTAAAGATAAAAAATCGTACAGCAGCTTTTTTGAAAGCCTATTTATGGTTTAGCACAATTAGGACTTCGTAGCTCATTTGGAAATCGGTCACTTTGGAAAATGTCGCGCTTTTTAAAATTGAGCTAAACACGTAACGACGTAACACAACAAAAAATGTCTCGTAAACGTTCTCAACATTGATTTGTTTCGTTTTTTTCTATTTTATTTTGAAACAGGAGGAAATATCTCGTATTTTTTTTTAAAATGTAATGGAAAAGAATCAGTGTTGGGAGGATTCTCGAATCATTTTTAGGCATTTTACGTGTTTTGCTCATTTTTGAAAATCGCGACATTGTTCTAAACGAGCGTTTTCTGATGAGCTAGAAGGATCTAATTTTGCTAAAATCTTCTCCAAGGGACTTCCAGGTAATTCTTGAATCGCTCGCCAACTAACAGGAGTTTCATAAAAATTGACCACATTAAAACAGAGGCTAAAATTATGAAACAAAAAAGAAACTTGCAGTTTACTTATTTTTAGTTTGGCCAACTGTTAGATGAAATAGTGTTGTTCACCCTTAAATATCTGGTCTTCAACAAAAGATAACTGACAATCTACATATTAAACGAGAGAAAATTTTGAGGTAAATGTGAACGCAACTCGGAGGGCTATTTGCTTATTTCCAATTCAAATACAGGCTCTCATTGCTCGACAAAAAATTAACATTAGTTAGATGGAGAGCTGAGTAGGTAAAAAAATTGCAAAAATACTCTTGAAAATCTTTGTTTTTCTCTTCTTAAATGTTATTTTGTTATCGTACACGTCTGCGGAAATGTAATTTTTTCAAAACACGTGCCTCCTTAATTAGATCTATCCATTTTCACTACAACTCCAACAATAAGCTTCGCTGATCTGTCATGAATTCGTTCAAGTTCTTTAATTTTTTTTCCTCGCAATATTGAATGAAATTCGTTCGATCGATTTCGTGATTAAATGAATATTTTGTGTGTTAATAATTTTACTCATGGTAAATTTATGCATATCTAATTTTTATATTCGTTGTTTAGTTTGTTTATTGATTTTTTATCAAAACAGTTTTTAGCATCAATTTGAAGGACAATGAATTTTTAAATTTTAAAATTAAAATTTAACTTGCTAATAAATTTATCGTAAATTTATTTTGTACTTATACATATGCAGCATGGAAGGTCGTATATCAAATTTTCAAAGTACTGCAAAATTTATGAAACACAACGATCTTATCGTCATTTTGATATTTTCCGAAAAACGGAAAATTGATAAACTATTTATATAAATTTGATGGTTTTTATTGGCTATACAAGGTGAAAGCTTATTTTTTTGGAAGAAAAACGTGAGCTTTCGGGATTTTTAGAATAATAAATAAGCTATAGTCGTTGCCAAATAACTTTGATCTTCAAAGACTAACGAGTGAACTAATAATTGTCATTTAAAAGAAATCCCACATTATAAATCTAAGCAGTTAAACAAAGATGCCAATAAAAACTACCGTTTTGAGATAACAATTTATTGCACAGGACAAAGATAGGTAAACATTATCTTGTCGCTCTCTCCGTAGTTGTCAAAATGAATACAGGAGTAGATTTGATTTATATTTGTCAAAGTTTTGAAGTTTTTGAAAACTTTACTACACTACATTCGTCAAATGCATGCTTATAATTTTTCGTCTTAGTTTATACGTTTCTTAATGGCGACCGAAGATCAAAGTTTTTTGGCGACGACTATATCTTTATCTGTTGTTGTTTTCGAAAAAAGTCAACCATACTTTCCTTTATGTAATCCCCATTTAATTATGCAGCCTCTATGTTTACAATTAGTAGATTTTGTCCTTACGATTAGTACAAAGTTTCTAATCAATAGAAAATTGATAAGAACTGTTCAATTTTTGAATTTATTTAATACGATTTCCACTGAGAATTGTCTTGTTGATGAGTTTGTCGAGATATAAAATAGACCATAACATAACATCATTTTAGATATTTTCAGTTTATACAACTTGATTTATTCCGTATATTAAGTTTTTCTAAATCACAAAATGTGATTTCCATAAACAACATTGTTAGGGAAAATAATAGAAATATCTACCTCATTTTGTTTGATTTGTTTTTGCCCATTTAATAATACGAAGACAATAAGGAAGGAAACAAACAATCTCATTATTAGATATGTTTACTTGGTAGAAACTCTAGATGTAATTATAATTAACGTCACTATTTCAATAGATAAAGAATGAGCATCTATTGTTGATAATTTTAGTCGAAATTGTGTTAATTTATAAACATCTAAACCAAAATCCACAAAAGAATATCATTGATTTTTATAATCACTTAATAGCGGGATCAGGAATTAATTTTAGATTGTTAAGAGGTCCATGGAGATCGAGCGCGACTGGACAGGGCTAACATAAAAAATAGTTCAGAGCAGTGACGTCATAAGCACGGAAATGCGTGCAAATTCCGCTGCTAATTAATCACGTTACGAGTTCCTTTAATTTACCCAAAGAATTTTTGATGCAGTTTTAATTGAGAAAATTTCTTATAACTTTAAAAGCTCAGCTTTAATGTTAAGAAAAACGTATCATCTATGTGGAAAATTACCTCACATTAGATTGACTTTAAATTTTGCTTAAGTCTTGTTACTGTCTTGCACTAAACTTTAATTTATTCTTTTACCATTTTTACAGCCACCGTAATTTTCAAGAAATTTAAAATTCAAGCCACACATCAGCTTTTAAACGTAATAAAATCAGTTTAAAGATAGCGAACACATCAAAATCTTCAATATTTCATTGACTCTATTAAATGACAGTTGCTAAAAAAATCAAATCTTATTAAAATCTATACAGATGACTGTAACAATTAAAAACATAAATCTTATCACTGCAAATATTGATAAACTGTACGCTTATTTAAGGAAAATTGAAACGAACATTTATGTAGGTTTCTATATCAAATTGACAGTTTAGTATATTATCAGTTTTAAAAAAAAAGTGACCACTTTTGTAGGGCTGTGTAATCCAGGCTTTTTTAGGTGGTTGTGGCAATGTAACAGAACTCCCACGTGTCAAAAAGATATCTAATCAGAAGAGGGAGTGGAGAGGGTTAGGTTACTGGTATTATTTTGTGTATTTACTAAAATATACAAATGTCGTCTGTTAAAAGGGTAGTTTTACAAATTTGGTATTGTGGTAACTCTTTCTAACACCTCCTACCTATTCATTTTCTCACATTTTGACTCACACGAACGAAAAACGTGCTATTCGCCGCTCAAGAGTTGGTCACTTTTTTCTGAAACTAACAGTATATCATGATCGATATTTTGATGAACGGACTTCAATTTAAAAAGAGCAATCGGGAATTTGAAAGTGTTTTTTAAATCGAATCAAGTATAGATTTATTGGAAATAATCACTTTTTTTATTATTGATAACATTAATCTCTTAAAAATAAGATGACACTTTTTATTCAATCGACACAGTTCTTTTTGATTTCATCTAAACGTGGAACAGCCGGACAGAAACTTGGATAATCACCATCCTTATTTGACATCCATTCTTCAACACTTTCAATCCATTGCCGACTAACTGGATTATTATCAATTTGTAAATAATAAACATTTAATTTCAACAATTTTAATGGGAAATTTGTTAATTTATTATTTTCTAAAAAGATTGATACTACACGTACATCTTCCTCGAAAATATTCTCATCAACATTCGTGATTTTATTACCATCTAAATGTAATTTAACTAAATATTTAATACCATGAAAAACTCCACTTTGTAATTGTTCCAATTGATTATTTCGTAAATTTAAATCATCAATTGTTTCAATAAAATTAAAAGCACCACTCTCGATTCGATTGATTTTATTATCAGAGAAATCTATTACAAATGGTGATTGTGTTGGCTGAAATACTCTATTAATTGTTGTTAAAAATTTAAATGCATCTTTTGGTATTTCTTCAATTAAATTATTCGAAATAAATATCCATTGTAGAGGTGTACCATTAAACCAGTCACTATTCCATTTATTTATTTGATTATTTTCAAGATAAAGATATTTCAGTTTTGTATTGTTGAGAGCTTGATCTTCTATTGTATCGATTTTATTATTTTTTAAATTCAAACAAGTTATCTCAAGACCGGTAAATACACCATTATTGATAATTTTCAATTGATTATTCACGATATTGATTGTTTTTAATTTTGGTAAATTTTTAAAAGTACCCGGTTCGATTTCTTGTAAATCACACGAATCGATTCGTATTTCTTCAATATTTGGTAGATCAGTGATTGAATCACATGTTAATTTCGGTAATTTTTGATTACAGATTTCTAAAATTGTTAATTCGGTATTATCTTCAATATATTTACCAAGATTATTATCGGATTTTATAAAGAAATGTTTAGTTGGTGCCACCCAATTTGGATCACGCAAATCAATACAACCGACGATTTTTTGGCGTTTTGTCAAAACGATATTGATGTTCACAAATGTTGGATTATCTGTTTGATGAAAAACAGATTAAAAAAAAATGAATAATTACTAGTTGTGATAAGAAATTACCGCTCATTATGGTGGTGTGTTGATTTTCACTGAATTGACACGCAAAATTTATATTTTTATTGATAAATTCTCGATTATTCCGACAATCAATGAAACAGGAATACTACCTACCAGTTAACCTCGAATCTACTTTAATTTAACTTTATCTATCCCTACTCACAATTTATAAGCGATGTCACAGAAATGCACAAATGATTCATAGAACTGAAATTATGCAGAGAATGATGACGTGATTGTGTGCAATTATTACCAAAATATCGAACTGAAATAGTGGCCAGACTGGTTAGAATAGGGGTGTTTTTATTGCGTCATGTTAGAATGGGATGTTGATGTTTTTACCCCTATGTATTTCAATAAATTGCCGTTACTGTATATTTTGTTCGTGTTTAGTTTATGAATAGATTTTAGGTCGGTTATTTACTTTAAACTTTGAAAATATTCGCAATTATCGCCTTGATTATTATTATTTCGATTTTTTTATTTTTAGATGATGTTGAAACATGTTCAGTATTTATGGTGGATAGTTTAAATAATTGGAAACATTAAATCTTATTGTTTATTTGATTCCTTCAATACAGTTTACTTAAGGTAGAACTCTACCGGTCTGAAACCACAAATGAAATTCAAAAATTTTCAGAAAATTACCCGAGCTTAATATTAGTCTAAGCTTCACTTATACTAAATTTTTTTAAAAATTTGTCGTTTAGTTTTTGAAAAAAAGTGAAAACAACATGTTTTTTGTAGTATTTTATTTTTTATCTCCAAAATGAGACGACACATTTTGTCTTAACTGTTTTATCACATCCGAGTTAGTTTTATTAGCTCCTGAATTTTTTTGGATGATGCCGAATTCTCCGTTTTTACACCAAAAAATAAATAAATGAAATATCGAAATAAGCATATTAATTACAATATGTATACTCTAGAAACCAAGTGTACGATACAGAATCGGCGATGAAAATTGATATGAACGAAATTATTTGCCATCAGCATCAATTTTTTCACTAATTTACATATTTTGAAAGTATAATTTAAAAATTTCTCCATATTGCTCCTTGAGTAAATAAAGTAATCTGTAAATATGGATAAAAGTATACATATAAAAGAAGTTGTGGAGCAAACGCCATCTAACGTATGAGGAGCGTAATAACTTCAAGTCTATCATAAGGCAGGTTCTCCCTTAATCAATAGATTACAAAAATAGTCAAATTCATGAAGTTAGTCATCAGTTTTAGTCGATTTGAACTGCTGAAAACTTTCAATCCATTCAGAACTAAGCGGATTATTATCAATTCGTACGTGGGTAACGATAGTTTTACATAATTTTAATGGAAAACTGGTTAATTTATTATTTTCTAAACCGATTGATGTAATACGAGCATCTTTTTCGAAAATATTCTCGTCAATATTAGAGATTTTATTGTTGTTTAATTGTATACCACCAGCATATTTAATACCATCAAAAATACCACTTTGTAGATATTCTAATTCATTATTATTTAAAATTAAATCTTCAAGCGAACCGATCGAATTAAAAGCCCCACTTTCTATAGTTTTGATTTTATTCGAAGAAAAATCTACGACGAAAAAATCCAATTTTAAATCGATTGAATCGAACGATGCATCTTCATCGTCAGTTTTTGTCGCAACTGTCGATAAGAATTTAAATGAATTTTTCGTTATTTTCTCAATTAAATTATGCGAAATGAAGATCGCATTTAGAGGTGAACCATTAAACCAATCGCTATTCCAATTTGTGATTCGATTGTGTTGTAAATACAAATATTTCAATTTCAAATTATTGAAAGCTTGCTCTTCTATTGTGGTGATTTTATTGTTTTCAAAGCTCAAAGAAACAACATCTAGACCAGTAAATGTACCATTTTTAATAGTTGTTAATTCGTTATCATTGAAATTGATTGTGGTTAATTTTGGTAAATTTTCAAAAGCACCAACTTCGATCTCTTGTAAACCACACGAATTAATTCGTATTTCTTCAATATTTGGTAGATCAGTGATTGAATCACGAGTTAATTTCGGTAGTTTTTGATTGGAAATTTCCAAAATTCTCAAATTTTCAGTTTCGTTTCTAATATACTTGCTAAGATTATTATCGGATTCTATCAAGAAAGTTTTAGTTGGTGCAATCCAATCTGGATCGCGCAAATCAATACAACCACCGGCAACTTCTTGGCATGTTGTTAAAACGATTGTGGTGTTTGTAAATGTTGCACTATCTGTTAAATATAAGAAAGTAATTAATTGTAATTTAATTTAAAATATTTACCGGTCATTATCACAAAATTCTATCGTCTACAGTGTCTACACTTTATACACTCACGAATATGTTTGCGGAAATCGTGATTAAAGTATTAGAATATCTTAACGTCATAATGTAAACCTGCGCAGTTCTACAACATCGTGAATATTTATTCCTCTATTTATAGTGCGAATTATTCATTGTTGTAGCAGGTGGGAGGCGAACAAATCTACAAATTTTTTGCATAATAGTCCATTAAATAGATGTAATTGTTTAATAAACAAGTTCTAATTGAAGTGTAGTCGGCTGCTAGGCGCCTCTGCGCGCCGATTTTCAGCTGAAATCTGAAGGCACTTGAAGCTCGTTTCAGAGGTGTATTTTTATTAAAGAACATACAACGAAACATAAAGCGAAGCAATAGAATTAATCATTCAATTTCGATTGTTTTTGCTTCTATTCAGTGAAGTAACGTGGCAAGTTTACGCCCAGGGCTAAATCTGAAATGACGCCCTTAATGTTGGTTAGAATAGCAGAAAGATATGATAATTCCGCTCGAAAATCAGCTAAAATTTGACTAAATATCTCCTTTTGATGATTTCATAACAAAACCCGATAAAAACCGATAATTTAAAAAACAAAAACCTAAAAATCTTGATTAAAGTCAATAGTCTAGCCCTAAGATCCATTAAAATTATCAAAATTGTAACTTTCACAATTCACTAATGGAATTCGTCAGTTAGTATAAGAATATCTTAGAAAATGAAGAATTTGGTTGTAAAATGAATTAGAAGTGTCTAAGACTGCTCCTTTGGACGATTTGAGGTAAAAAATTGACAAAAAAGTTTGAATTTGAATTTCTTAAAATGATGCATAAAAAGTAAGAATATAGCTTAAAATTCGATTAAAACTGACTCAACGGTCACCTTTCAAATAGCATAACTTGCCAAAACATGATGATTTGAAACAATAATGTCTCAAAAGTAGTCAAATGTTCTGGTCTAATTTTCACAGTTTTGCAGAAAATTTTGATGAAAATTGGTACCTGCACCATACTTCGTATTTTCCAATTTAGAAGTTATTTTAAAATTAAAACATAAACTAGAAAATTCTCCTCCAAAAATCAAAAAGCATCTTGAATGAAGAAGCTCGCATGTTGAATAGCGCTCTTCGGATTCATGCGCTCAGGACTGAAACATCGATCGCCACCCCTTTGCTACAACTCTTTATATTACCTACTTTTAACAGATGTGCGTGTATAAAAGAACCGATTTTTTAAAATTAGGTATCCTCATTATATTGGCTAAAATTTGAAGGTGTTGCGCCCCCGTTTTCTTTACGCCTGGGTCAAGTGCCCCATTCGCCCCACCCTCGTTACGGTGCTGCTTCTATTGCTCATTCAAAACAGCACAAATTCTCCATTGATTTTTTGATTTATTTCACAAAGTACAGCTTGCCCGTAAATTATCCTTCTGGAACAGATATTTCAGTTGATTTGTGTTAATTACCATATTGCATTTAGAAATTGTGTGATTTAAAATGTGAATCATTGATGATGCTCCAATTCTATTGTTAACATACTCATTCATATTATGTTTAGTTTTTATGCACATCTTTTATGTCCTGAAACTTGAAATGATATCATTCATATTAAAATTTTTATAAGGGATTGTTCTGCTTGTAAATAAAAACGGGTGATTTATTGGTCTTGAAAACTGTCTAAATATCTACAACTATAAAATACAGTCGTGTTTACATTTAAAGCACTTTGTTTACGGCTGGAAAGAAAATTGATGAGAAGCAAGGGCAAAATTGTAACAACAACAACTTCGATTTAAAAAAGATTTTGTATTTTTGCAGTTTATCCAAAAAAGTAAATCAAAATAGCACCCTGTAGCTTATTGGAAAATCTGTGGAAAAACTCCATCGACTTGGAGGACAATTAAGTCTCGATATAAAGAATTTGTCCTCTTTAAACGAAATATTAGAATAGAATGTTTGGAGAATAACAAACTAAATGTGGTTAATTCTTATAAAATCTCCTATCAATTGGCGAGCGATTCAAATTATATTTCGAGGGTTTGTAGATTGGTCCCTTGAGAATATTTTAGCAAAATTAGAACTTTGGGAGTCGGTCAAAAAGTGCTCGTTATGGACAATGTCGCGATTTCCAAAAATGACTTATACACAATTAACGCTTAGGAATGATTCGAAAACCCTCCCAATATTGATTTTTTCATTTTCTACCGCTCCAGGATAAAATGGGGGCAAAACAATGTTAGAAGGATGCTCGAGTCATTCTGAATCGTTTTTGACTCGTTCCCTTCTGGCAATGATTTTCAAAAACGAGCTAAGCACCTAAAACAACTAAGAATCCCGAGTCGAAATTTTAGCCCTCTTTTCAACCCCAAAAACCCGGTTTTCTAGAGTTAGTAGGTCGAAAGGAGGATCATTTAACAACTCAAACAACTGATTTTTAGTCCTACTTTGGGCCTAAATGTGGCATTTATTGGACAAAAACGATGTTCAGGCCGAAATTAGGACCAATAAAACGTATTACTCTTACCTCTCTTCCTCTTTCTTTCTCTTATACACAAATCAAACTAGCACCCTGTAGCTTATTATAAAATCTGTGGAATATTTTTTTGACAAATTCACAATGTTCACGAAACAGCTGCAACAAAAAATAACTCGTAGACCCTTAAATTGCCTCAAGAACTCTCCAGTCTAACGTGAAACACCCTGTATCTGGAAAAAAAATCAAACTTATTCATATTTAAAGAACTCTTGTTATGTGATATTTTTGATGATAATTAAAGATTCGACAGAAATACTGAAAATTGAAATTTTCTAGTAGATTTTCAATGTTTTGTAATTTAAATTAGAGTTGAAGGGTAACTTAATAAAAGATCAAA
This sequence comes from Mylabris variabilis, assembly GCA_037464815.1. NCBI lineage: Eukaryota > Metazoa > Arthropoda > Insecta > Coleoptera > Meloidae > Mylabris > Mylabris variabilis. The sequence continues at coordinate 10,990 of JAZBGW010001367.1, forward strand.
CAAGGATTGAAACTTGAGATTTATTGAAGCTAATTAGAAATTAATGAACACAGTTTGGTTTAATTTCCTCCAAACGGGGCACAGCTGGACTGAAACTTTCTAGAAAATAATCTCCAGTTTTATTCGACATCCATTCTTGAACACTTTCAATCCATTGACAATTAAGCGGATTTTTATCAATTCGACAATAAGTCACAATACGTTTCAATAATTTCAATGGAAAACTGGATAATTTATTATTTTCTAAGCCGATTGATGTAACACGAGCATCTTTTTCGAAAATATCTTCGTCAATATGAGAGATTTTATTGTTGTTTAATTGTATACCACCAGCATATTTAATACCATTAAAAATACCATTTTGTAGATGTTCTAATTCATTATTATTTAAAATTAAATCTTCAAGCGAACCGATCGAATTAAAAGCACCACTTTCTATAGTTTTGATTTTATTCGATGAAAAATCTACGACGAAAAAATCTAATTTTCGATCGATTGAATCGAACGATGCATCTTCATCAGTTTTGGTCGCAACTGTCGTTAAGAATTTGAATGAATTTTTCGGTATTTTCTCAATTAAATTATCCGAAATGAAGATCGCATATAAAGGTGAACCATTAAACCAATCACTATTCCATTTTGTGATTTGATTATTTTGTAAATACAAATATTTCAATTTCAAATTGTTGAAAGCTTGCTCCTCTATTGTAGTGATCATATTACTTTCAAAGCTCAAAGACTCGACTTCTAGACCAGTAAATACACCATTTTTAATGATTGTTAATTCGTTATCATCGAAATTGATTGTTTTTAATTTTGGTAAATTTTTAAAAGCACCAACTTCGATCTCTTGTAAACCACACGAATAAATTTGTAATTCTTCAGCATTAGGTAGATCAGTGATTGAATCACGTGTTAATTTTGGTAATTGTTGTTTCTTAATTGCAACAATAGGTAATTCAGTTTCATTTCTAATGTACTTACTGAGATTATCGTCGGATTTTATTAAAACAGTTTTTGTTGGTGAAACATAATTGGGATCACGTAGGTCAATATCACCATCAACTTTCTGGCTTGTTGTTAAAACAACATTGATATTTTCAAACGTTGCACAGTTTATTGAATGTAAATTTGATAAAAATACGTTTAAAATAACGAATGTTATCACAAGATTTGCATTCATTTCGAAATTTTCTTTTAGAATAAAATGAATTCAAACAAATTCGTTGCTTTTATATCAAATCATTTATAACAAAAACATAATTTGTTTATGTTCATCAAAGAATAATTCTCGTTTATTTTGATGAACTAATGAACTTGATTTATGCAGTTATCGTTATGTAATTGATTTTTAATTATCGATTATTCCATAAATCAATCGATTCTTTGAAAAACAGTTCTTGAAAGTCACCTTATTACTTCACTTTTTACTGTATTATCAGAATTCTTCCACAATCGGTCTAAAAGCTCCCAAATCCTGTTTTATGGCCTTCAATCAATTTTTTTCCACTTTATTGCAGTATAAAAACAAGTCAGAGAGGTCAAAAACAGAAGTCTCGTTCAAAATTGAATATTTCCAATTCAAATATGGTGTAGGGAAATTTGTAACTAGGTTGTAAAAGTTGCAAAAATTGGATTAAAACAACAAAATCAGCTTTATTAGAATTGAATCGGTTACAATATTCTTTCAATTAATTGACACAAGTCTTTTTAATTTCATCTAAATTAAAGATAGGAGGACTGAAAGATGGCTGAAAATAATCACCGGTCTTATTCGACATCCATTCTTCGACACTTTTAATCCAATCACATTGTAGTGGATTATCGTTAATTCGTAAATAATTAATATTCGTTTTTAATAATTTTAATGGGAAACTAGATAATTTATTATTTTCTAAACCCATCGATATGATTCTTGCATCGTTTTCGAAAATATCCTCATCAACATTAGAGATTTTATTATTATCCAAATGTAAACCACCCAAATATTTGATACCGTAGAAAAGGTGATTTTGTAGCGTTTCTAATTCGTTATTTTTTAAATTTAGACTTTCAATCGATTCCAGATTGTTGAAAGCACCATTCGATATCTTTTTGATTTTATTAAACGAGAAATCTATGTAGAAACGTCGTTGTTCTTCTCGATTCGGAAACGGTATGATATCACGTTTCTTATTTCGTTTCTTATCAATTGGTTGTACGAAATTAAACGAATTTTCCGGTAATTCTTCAATTTGATTGTGTCCTATAAAAAATGAATTAACCGGAGAACCGTTAAACCAATCACCATTCCATCTTATCAATCGATTAAAATAAATATGAAGGTATTCTAGTTTCATATTGTTGAAAGCATGATTTTCAATGGTAGTAATTTTATTGTTTTCCATTGTTAAAATTGTAATATTAAGACCGGTAAAGACGTTATCTTTTATTGTTTCCAATTCATTATTATTGAGATCGATTGTGGTTAATTTTGGTACATTATTAAAGGTACCAGGTTCGATTTCTTTCAAGCCACACCAATTGATACGTATTTCTTCCGTTATCGGTAGATCACTAATCGAATTTGTTGTTAATTTCGGTAATGTTTGATTTAAAATGTCGATAACTTTCAATTCAATCTCGTCTTTAACATATTTACTTAAATTATCATCGGATTTTATCAATATTGTTTTCTTTGGTGGTATCCAAGACGGATCGCGTATATCAATATCAGCACCACTGTAGATTTCTTGTCGTCTAGTTAAAACAATATCAACATTCTCGAAAGTTGCACTATTTATTAAATTCACATTTAAATACAAATTTAATAATATAAAATGCACAATATTTGTGATCATTTTGGGGACTGAATGTCAACTGACCGGTCACAAGGAGAACTGGCTATTTTTATACTGTATTTGTAAAAGTTGTTATACTTGTACGATTTCGTTAATGTTTGTTTATATTCGGGATTCCCATATTTTGAGACATAAATTATCACTCCATCAACTTGGAGGACAATCAAGTCTTGATACAAAGAATTGGTCATGTTTAAACAAAGTATTAGAATAGAATGTTTGGAGAATAACAAATTAAATGTGGTCAATTCTTATAAAATCTCCTATCAATTAGCGAGCGATTCGAATTATATTTCGAGAATGTGTAGGTTGATCCTTTGGGGACATTTTAGCAAAACTGGAACTTCGTAGCTCATTTGGGAGTCGGTAAAAATGTCGCCATTTCCAAAAAATGACTTATACACAATAAACGATTAGGAATAATTCGAAGACCCTCCCAATATTGATTTTTTCATTTTCTCCCATTCCAAAATAAAATAAAGAAAAAAAAACAATGTTGGAAGGATCCTCGAGTCATTCTCAATCGTTTTTGATTCGTTCTCATCTGGCAATGTCCTCATTTTCAAAACTGAGCTAAACACCTAAAACAACCAAGACTGGAAGCTTCCTCAAACATCAAATTCTTTCGTTTTTGGAGAAAAAATACAAAACACTCTCACCTATTCCAGAATACGATGGAAAAACACGAGAAAATCAATGTTGAGAGAATCCTGAAGTCGTTTAAAGTGGACAGCAAGTTTTTGTCGAAAAGAAGTGTTTTGACCGACTTGTAAACGAGCTAAGGGGTTCTAATCTTGCTACAATTACCTCTAAGGAGCGCCCTACACATCCTTAAAATATTTTTCAAATTGCTCGTCCGCTAATAGGAGTTTCATAAGAATAAACCATGTTTAAAAGAAACATCCTGTATAGAAGAAATATTGACGCGCCTAAGGATATCAGTGAATTTTGTTGACTATATCTCCGACTTGTAAGCTGAAAAACTCATATAGACTACACTGAAAATCGTGTTTTATTTGTACGGCACTGAAGATTGTTTTTTTCCATTACTTTCTTGAGTCATAATTAGATTTGTAAGTAAACTAACAAAAATAGAAGTCTTATATTATAGCAATGTAAGCTAGAAATTTGTTTAAATTCAACGAAGATATAAAGACCATTCACAGGACTTGTTGTTGGAATTAGTTAAATAAACATGGATGTAGATAGAATAACAAACAGAGATGTAGATCAAATCCCCAATTTGCATATTGAAACTAAAACTTGAGCTATACTCTATGCGAATTCATAAATTCCTGAAAACGAAATTTAATAATTGAATTTTTTCATTAGAACTCCTCCTTGTGGTCTTGTTAGTTAATCACTTAATCCTCTTTATCATTTTTTCCCTTGGCAAGATAGAATCATTCGTTTTATTTGACAGATTGAGTTTCGTCTCGCCGTTTATTGAAAATTAATTACTTAATTAAACCGTTTTTATATTAATTTTAAATACTCATTAAAAGTTATTAAATTTAACATAAATCAACGACTTTACTGTAAAGTTTATGACGAGTTTTTAAACTGCAACAAGATCGTTTAAAATATACAGTTCATTTAACAGTTATGAAAATGTTCCATATATCTGAAAATTCTCAAATATGTTCGTCATGTTGTCGATGCATTCAAGATTTTCGATTATAACAGAACGCACGAGAGAACTCGTACAAGTTCTGAATTTTAATCTTGTTACTTAACTAACTACAGACCAGGAATGGATCAATGCAGGTGCCTCTTAATGATAATAATAATAGTAGTAGTGAATCTTTAAAAGGAGTCTATTTGGACACTTTTTGAGGGATATTTTCGTATTTAAATTTAGATTTTGAGACATTTTCATCGTCCACAATCGGTTCTTTTAGCGAATATTGCAATGAAAACCAGACGATTGCGCTGAATTTTCAAGTTTGAGACAATATTTATGAGACATTCTTTTAGTAGATAGATTTTACAGCTGAATTCTTAATTTCTACTCAAGTATAGTTTTTGGTCTTGGTTGTAAAGTTTTTGGAAATGTTTTCTTTTAAACCCAATTTTTCTCC
>JAZBGW010001368.1:0-15905 GCA_037464815.1 Mylabris variabilis
TGACTTCTTTCTTCACAAAAAAGCAGTGCTCGATTAGCTCATTAAAGAAATGCATACGTACGCTGCTTCTAAAATATACCCGAAAATAATTTCGATTTTTTTCCCCTACTGAATTGTTCGAGAAGTCTTCTTACTGCTTAAAAGATGATGATTTGAATCAAGGATACCTCAAAACCTAGACTAAAAGTCGGGAGTTCTACTTGAACGTAGACTAAGACTAGCTCCACACATTGGTCCCAACGTTGGTGGCTCATGTTGGACGAGTAATTTTTTAAAGCGTCCAGACATTGGGATCAAGCTCAGTTAGTTCCAAGCAGCGCCAACTTCTCAACCGATGCAGTTACAATGAGATAAGTTCCAACGTGTAGATGGATAGCCAACTCCTTTGATGTTTTGTAAAAAAAAAACGGCAACGCATGGCCAACTTTCAACTTCCACTCCCATTTCGTTCAACCATACACTGGACAAACACCTTTGGCGTCAACGTTGGGACCAATGTGTGGAGCTGGGGTTGAAGTGTTTAATTGTTTGCCTTCTACGATTTAAAGCAAAATTCACTAAAAACTTATGACTTAGGACGGAACTGTTTTGAAACATTCATCTCTAAAAGTCTCTAAATCTTTTCGATTTGACGATCCAAAGGTAAACTTCGTTGAAAATTAATCCTTAAAGCAAAAATGCATTGAAGCGTATATTTAAAGTCGAGCAGTTAACTAAAAATAACGTTCCAAAATTGAGACTATGATATCAGAATAATGAGAATCCGGCTCAAAAACCACTAAATGTGCTTGATTCAAATCTGAACTTAAAGTCTAAAATGTTACACAAAAAGAAACTTATCACAATCGATCAGCAAAGTTTTCTGATCAATTTTCTAGTGATGATAATTGGAAGGTGAAAACATTTTGGATCACTGTGTTATCGCTTAATTATATGAAATCATAATTTTTTTGTTAACACCTATATATTTTCAGCAACTTAAAAATACAGTTTGTTACACTTATTCCGTATATGTAATTTTTCAAAATATCCACAACAAGTTCAACAAACTCTATTAAAATTTTACACATTTTTTTATATATCATCAATAAGAAATGCCTGATTTTAGAACTAAATTTGTTGAGTTTTCTCCCTTAATAAATATTATTTAAAACCAGTCTTATACACATTAATAATCTTAATTAACATATTTTATATCAATTTCTCATCAATTATCAATAAAAATCAATTCATATAAATATTTACATCAAGCTCAAATTTGTAGTAATAGTAGGTAATAATCGAAGTATTAGCAACTAAATCTTTTACAATTTAACACACACACACACACATTTTTAGTCCTAAAACCAACAACTCTAAATTCTCTAATTTTATGAACATTCCATTTTACTATTAATATTATTTTTTAAAATTTCCTGGATGATTTATAATACACAGGGTTATTTAATTCGAATTATAAGTTCTTAAGGCAACTCTCATTATTTAACGAGCCACTCGGAAAGCACTTCAAATATTTGTAGGAAGGTACTTAGAGACTATCTTAGCAAAATTAGAATCCCGTAGCTCATTTTCAAATTGGTTAAAAAGGGCTCGTTCCTGACAATGTCGCAATTTTCAAAAACGGGATAAGACGTAAAACGACTAAGAATGACTCGAAGACCCTCCAAACATTGATTTTTTTCGTTTTTCTTCATTGCATTCTAGAAAAAATGCAAAACACAATGTTGGGAGTCATTTTACGCGTGCAGCAAGTTTTCAAGGCTCGCAACATTGTCCAAAAGGAGCACTTTTTGACAAACTTCCAAATAAGCTACGAGATCCTAATTTTGCTTAATTTCCGAGTCACTTGTCAAATAATAAAAGTTTTAACAAGAACTGTCCGAAATGAATAACCCGGTATAACTTTATAAATAGTTACATTTAATTATGTACATGTCTTAAAATTACTTAAAGCATTGCTTCTCTTTTTTATTATTTATTATACCAAAGAAACAAATGCACAATTACAAGAAAAGAAACGCGAACCAATAATTAATTTCAAATTTTGAGCTATTCTTTCCCATTTTGTGTTTTAATGAGATAAACAATTGTAATTGTAAACAATTTATAAAATATAACCAAGCAATGCGACTATTATTAATCAACTACAATAGCTTTTCCTATTTTTTATGGCCTATTATAAGCAGATATTAAATATAAACTTTTATCAAAATAAAAATTAACAATTTATTTGTTTTTTAATTACTATTGCACATGTATAAAATTTGTTTGTATTTATTAAACGATAACATTCACGCACAAAATTCATTCATACATAAAAAAAATTTATAGACTTTTCTTTCATAGTTAATAACATTTAAAATACGATTTTTCCAATAATCAACTTGTAAATAAATACAAATTATTCAGTTTTTAACGGAATTACAAAATAAAGTCTTAAATTTAAATATATACAAGGTCTTTCACGTAAATGTGGCCAGTGGCAATAATTCTTTCATTTATCAAAAATCAAAAAACTTGAAGGGCAACACGTGGGTTTTCTGTTTTAGGTAAAAGCGCCCTTCTATAATTTTTGAAAATAAGATTAACTGACGTCATCTTTTGGAAATTACGCAATATTCAATAAAAGTTGCCACTTTTAAAAATTCATAGCCAACTAAACACAAAAATAATATTTTCCTTTTGAAAAATTAATTATCGTTTGTAAGAAAAAAAAAATCTGAAAATTTGTTAATATTTCAGGGATGACCGAGCTGTTTCAAGAATCTGGATCAGGGGATTCCTTTCCCTTGGAACCATAAATTTTCAAAGCTACACAAGACGGAGTAAATTTTTAGTGGTCAATTTCTCAAGAATAGCTCTAAAAAAAGTGACCCAGCCAGAAAAAAAGAGAAAAAGAGAGAGGAAGTATTGAATAACAGAAACATATGTTGTGCATCGAATTGACAGAATTGGGTACTTTTTCCAATTTACTACGTCTTGTTTAGCGTCCAAGAAAAAGGAATTCCCTGACCTACATTCTTGAAACAGGTCAGTCAGTCCTCAAATATTAACAAATTTTAAATTCTTTTCTTGCGAAGACAAATTAATTTTTCAAAAGGAAAACATTATTTTCGTATTTAGTTGACTATAAATTTTTAAAATTAGCAATTTGTTGTTGGAAATTGCGTAATTTCAGAAAGCTGACGTCAATTTCTCCAAGTTTCAAAAATTGTAACAGGGCGCTTTTGCCTCCAACAGAAAGCCTAGGTGTGCCCTTCAAGTTCCTGTAAGAATCCTTTGATTTTCCTAAGTATTGAAAAAATTGTTTCCGCCGACCATATTTACGTGATAAGGACTGTATTTGTAGCTTAAATTTACCATAAATTAAACCTGAACAATTCTGGCAATAGACTTGTAAAAATTATAATTATCAACTAACAATAACTTTTTTTCTTCACAGGAAATGCACAACCGATTTATTTTATTGTTTTAAAAATATAGTTCCGGTCTGTACCGAATACACACATGTGATGGATATGCGAACTTTAATATCAACTCGAATCCCTAACAATTAATTTCAGCATCATTCATATATTTACTAGTATTGCCATTATGGTAGTCTTTTTGCGTTATAGGACCGTTTTGTAATACACCATTACCAGTCAATTGTCCATCTTTCAAATTTGCATATTTATTTTGTGTTGTTTTGGCTAAAGCTGCCGGGTCTAGGGAAATACCAGCTCTCAGAGTATTTGTTTCCGGTTTATTATTATTGTGATTACTGATTACTGGTGATATTGTTTGTGGTGTACCATCGATTAAAATCAATTTATCAACCCCACTGGCAACTTCATCGTCATCTTTACATTGTTCGGATTCTAACAGTAGGGGTTGTGTTGATTTCGATTGTGGCATAATGAATGATGTCTCCCAACTGTCTGAGTTTTCAGGTAGTAACTTTTCAATGGATGATGTTGATTCGACTGGATTTGTTACAGGTGTTGTATGGTTCGGTATTAGATAATCGGAGGATTGTGGTACAACTTGTAGACAATTCTCTTCAGTACTCGACGGTCTCATTACGGTTGTGTCACGTTCGTTTGATGGTGGCCGGTTGAATACCGGCAATGGAGCGTTCATTACTTGTGGATCTTGTGCACAATAACCTAAACGTTCCAATATCGTGGCGAATGTTGGACGTTGTTCCGGTGTTGGATGCCAACATTGTGTCATTATACCGTAAATCGGTCCTGGACAATTAGCCGGTGGATCTAATCGACCACCACTAGTTACTAATTGCATCACTTCACGATTTGCACAACCCGTATACGGCATGTAACCCATCGACATAATTTCCCATAATAACACACCGAAAGACCATACGTCTGTTTTACTGGTGAAAATACCGTCTAGGAAAGCTTCAGGTGGCATCCACTTTATAGGCAACATAGCTTTACCACCTTTTCTATAATAATCCGATCTGTAAACATCACGCGACATACCAAAATCGGCAATTTTCACTACCCTTCCGGGTCCTTTTGTTGTTAACAAACAATTCCTTGCTGCTATATCACGATGGATAAAGCGATTCTCTTCTAAATATTTACAACCTTTAGCCACATCGATAGCAATTAAGACCAAATCCTTCATTGATAACGAACTACTTCGTTCGGGTTTTGGTCTGGATTCGCGTAGGAAATTCTTTAAATCACCACCAGCCAACAATTCCAACACAATAAATCTTGGATGTTTATCGAAACAAACACCAATAAAGTGTACAATATTTGGATGATTGAATTTCGACATAATTAACGCTTCCATTAGAAAATCCATTTCAGCTTGTGATGTGGACATTTCGGGTAGTGTTTTAACAGCCACGGGCATCTCGACGGTATCACACGGTCTTTGCCGATAGAAACCTTGATAGACTTCACCGAAAGCTCCCTGACCTAAAGCTCTATAATAACAGTTTTGATTAGACTAAAAATCGAAAATTTTCCAAAAACGTATTACTTGACTAGACGTAATTGTTCACGGGGGATATCTTTTAAATCTTTTAAAGTGTATACAACACCTCCAAATTCATAATTAGGATTGTATTCCGTCATCATACTGTCAGAAGCAATCCTAAGTCTATCTAATTGAAGATCAGCACCTGACAACATTTTGCGTCTCAAAATACCGGTAGCTCGATGTTGATATCGATTATCTGTTAAGGATAAAACTCGGTAAAGATAAATTTAGGGGATGATGCTGATGGAACTTACATAAAATGAAGCAAATAATGGCAACAAGTGTTGTTAGAATGATAACAGAAGCGATCAGCATTATAACAAACCATGAAGGATAATGGTCTTCGATAATTGTTTCTGGAACTAATCAAAATTTGTGTTAATCTAAATAATCAAATTTTGTAATCGTAAAAAATATTTACCAACACAAGTCTTTCTATCGCTATCTAATTTCCAATTTTTCGGACATATACAAACTGTCTGGCAACGTTTTGTATCCAATGCAACACATCTATAATCACAACCGCACCCCACAATGGCTGGTATAATAAATACAGCCCCTGGTCCGGAATTATAACCCGAATGGGCTTCCGATAGACTTAAAACAGTCTTTGTTGTATCAATAAACGAATAACCGCCTTCGCCGTTCGTATCATTTGCAGACGAATCACCACCAGACCATCCACCACCGCCACCACCATTCTTACAACCGCCTCCACCGCCACCAAAACCACCATCACCACGGTTATCCGTTGAATTATAGCAAGCTTTACCACCAATACCGCCACCTTCGAGAAACGATTTACCCATCATTGTTTTGTGTTCGATATCAATTATTTCATTGTACATTTTGTAGCCGCCACCAGCACCAGCAGATCTACATAAAAAATACGATTTAGAAAAATTGGTTTTGCGAATAATTTTCAAACTTACTTAAATCCGTACATTCTCCCAGTTAGTGCTTTTCTGGACATATTGATAGCTTGTCCGTGCTGCCGACCAGTATCGGTGAATCGTCCCAAGCCTAGTCCGCCGCCTCCGCCGGCTACCGCCAACATATTCGGGTCACGAGTTTTGTTCCTCTATAACCCGAGAAATATTTATGAATATATAACAATGATTATAAACAATAGTGTTTACCAGGAACACGAAAGTACCACCGCCGCCGCCACCTCCACCGTCATTGATGTCCAATGAAAGAAACCCGCGGATACCTGTAGCTGTATTGTCTCTCGCCGATAAACAAGAAGAATTGCCTTGATAGCCTAGAGTTTTTACACATGCACTAGTACCCTCTTGGCCCACCAGCATGAAGATCTCTTGGCCTTTTCTCAATTCCAACACGATTTTGACCATAGCCCCCCGAGAACTACCCATAGCCCCGCCGCCTTTACCACCACTCGCCCCAAACAATATAAACCTACCAAGAAAAATTAATAGAATTAAATTGTAATTAAATATATCAGTAGTACGTGTAGTATTCATCTTTGGGTACTGTCCATTGTTGTACACCACTCAAGCCCGGCTCGTGTAGTACTTTAACTTTAACTTTAGTCCGATTATAGGATTTGTTACATTCGTGTTGTGTGGGGCCGAAACGGCCATGGGCGCCACATGTTGTTATTTCGTAATCTAAAACAAATTTCATTAAAAATTCAAAGAATTCAACATTAATTTTTAATGAACAAACATGTCTCATTGATGAAATCTTTATGTGTCTTTTTATCACATATAGCCTCATCTAGGGGGTTCCAGTAGTTGTAACCCTGAAGCTCCTCTTTCGGTATATTTAATCCGAAACATTCCGGCGATAAGGAGACATCATCAATGGCTATATCACTGATATATCTTAGGCCTTTTTTGATCTCGAAATGCAAATAATATCTGTACAGTAAAAATAGATTAATCGTCAATACAGCCCTGTTGCTCTAAAAGTATCCAATTCGCGTGAAACTTCTATTAGTTGACGGGCGATTCCAAAAATATTTCAAGGATTTATAGGGTAGTCTCTGGAGAACATTTTATCACAGTTAGAACTTTGTAGCTCATTTGGAAGTTGGTCAAAAAACGCTCGTTCAAAACGAGATAAGCACGCAAAATGACTAAGAATGATTCGAAGACCCTCCCAACCTTTTTTCTCCATTGCATTCTAGAAAAAATGCGAAATATTTTCTCCCGTTTCAGAATAAAACGGAGAAAAACGAAAAAAATTAATGTTAGGAGGATCCTCGGCCATTTTAAGTTGTTGAGTCGTTTTTGAAAATCGCGACATCGTCAGAAACAAGCGCTTTTTGACCAACTTCCAAATGAGCTACAAGATGCCTATTTTGCTAAAATGCTCTCTAGTGATCCTCCTATAAATCTTTGAAATATTTTTGAAATCGCTGATGAACTAATAGGAGTTCCACACGAATCGTCCACTTTTAGAGCATCAGGACGGTAACGAGTAAAAGAAGTAGAAAAGTCCACCAACCTGTGTGTTATATTGGGAAGAACAACCACCTGACGAATCCATTGATCGCCGTGATTAACGAAACTCCATAATAGATCGGTTGAATAATTTTCGGTAGGTCTTAGTTCGATTACTTGCAACAATAGAGCACTTTTATGTTTGCCAGTTTTGTGAAGATAGAATCGTATCTGTTAAAATAAGATTTAAGTATTTCGGTTCGATGGAATACAGAAAGGGGGTTGGAAAAGATACGAACAGCACATGAATTATAGAACCTGGACGATACATTTGCGTGTACCCTCGGTGGTGGATTAAAAATGACACTTTCCAGACTAGCAGAACTAGCAAAACTGGCATCATCTTTCAACATACTAACATACAAATACTTTCCTGTATTATTTCTATACGTATGATCATAATTTGGTCCGGTGTAATTGGTAGGTGTTGACCCATTATGACGGGACCATTCTAGCATTTTACCAGGAACATTGTACCATCCACACCAATCTTCTTCGAAGGTACAACGGGAACCGAACGGCATACGATCTGGATAGTATTGAAACAAATTAGTGTTGTTGGTGGAATTTTTGGAAACGGTATCGGTAATTACCGCAATTTCGTGTCTCATCATCGCCTTGGGGACAATCTTGTGTTATATCACAAATACTGGTATTATTTATACATGTTGTTGTTGATTTACAATGATATTGATTGGGTGTACATGTCTTATTGCTCTTCGGATAACACAGTTTCATGGCGATATTGTCAAATGCTATCGTCGCTCCGGGAGTAACAACTTGTAACGGAATCACCTCTATTATAATTGTAAAATTCTCTGATATTCTCCCTATAGGAAACTCCTTCTTCTTCCATCTAAAATTGTTAATTTTAATTAATAATGTCGAATAATTCATGAAGTTGATAGAGAAAATTTACTCTTTACTATTATCACCACGTATCCGATCAACAAGCCATTGCGTATGATTATTAATCGATTGTGAATGATTACTGGTCTTATCACCGACAATACGTATTTCTGTATCTTTCATATTCTCTTGATAAATCCATAATTGTAAACGGCACGATGTTATACTAGGACTAAATAATGGACTTGTTAGATGGAATGGTGTTGGAGTTTCTGGTAAATGCAGCAACAGATAACTACCTGTTGGAGAAATAAGAAAAAAATAATACGTTATAAATCGAATTGGTACTTTTAAACAGGGCTTCGAACCGGAACTGAACCGAAAAAAAAACAAAATTTTGGCCGGAACGAAATCTGGAGTAAAATCATAAGCAAAAACCATTTTTTTTAGTTCAAGCATACTGCTCAAAACAATCTTTTTTCTTTTTATCTCCCCTTTCCCTCCTGAGGTCAAAACTACCGCTTTTTTGGTAAATAGGTATTCTAGGGAATGAGTATTTTGTCGTTCGTGCTCATACTCAAGCTTAAGAGAGATATTGGGGTTAAAGTTACCCCTGTAAGATCAGTTTTCTTCAAATATTTCTGTAAAGGCTCAAGATTTTTTAGTGATTTAAAAACTAATTGATATAGACTCGCCAGGGCTATCAAAAGGTGTGAGTTGCGTTTTCATCCCTTTTTTGGGGTTGAAGTTATAGTTATCATTTTTATGTTTTTTTTTGCAATTTTCTACCGTATGGTGAAACATATCACATATTACCATAAAAATTCTTCTGCTAATAGAAAATTACAAAATAAAACTTGCCAATTTGGGGGGTTTTCTGTATTTAAAATAATTACCCTGTAAAAGGCGCTTAGGGGTTGTACCTTTTAGGGTAAAATTTGAAAACTGATCATTTAGAACTGAACCGAAAACCGAAAAAACCGTTATTCTTTCAAGAACGTAAACCGGAACAGAACCGATAATTCTTTTAATTGAACCGGAATGAAAACCGGAACTAAAAAATAACGGTTCAAAACCCTGCTTTTAAATAGTGAAAAAGATTAGTTGTTTGTTGTATTGAATTGATTTAGCGGAATAGGTTTTAGATTACATAAATGTTAAATATTATAAATAATAGTGTAACAATGAGAAACGGAAAATATGAAACGTAAATTTCTTATATTTTTCTGATTTCAAAGATCTAAAACAATTCTATTGACGGCAATTTTATTTTACTGTCGAAGGAATTAAAAACATTCAAGATATTTACGAATTTATCTCCACCTTTTTTGTAGAAATGATAAGATTATACGTTTGTATAAACGAGTTTGTCTTTAGGTTGCGATAAGAAGAGAACAAAGGAAAAATTACATAACGTTCTTTTCTAGACTTTTCTGTTGCAAGTCTTTTTATTCATTTCAGTTTTGAATTTCCTAGTGTTAACATGAATTTTTGAAATTTAATAATAATAAATTCAAGTGCATGATAAATATAATAGTGTTAGTGATTTTATGGGCAAAAGAGTTGTCTTCCGATGGAGTTGAGTGACAGAAAGTTCAACAAAAGGGTAATTCGAGATTTTCAAATTATTATTTTAAAATTACTAACTTTTCTTTTCTTCTTTTCAATTACAGTAGGTTCGAACAGCGTGGGACAGGAGCTGTGAAGCAGTTAAGTAGTAAGTACTTTTTTCATTTACCTACATCGCGATTTTGTACCCATCTTCACAATTTTATTAATGCTTGAAATTAAAAACGGTATGCGGAAATTAACAATTTAATTATTCGAGTCCCAATATAAGCTATTTTTTTTTTGTAATTTTATTAATCATTTAATTCTATGCTCTTATAAATTATCAAAAAATTGACAAAAAAAATGCGATTAATCAACAATATTAGGCATCTCAGGTAGGTACTATAACGGGGTGAAAAACCTGTTAGGTACTTTGCAGGTACTTTCTAAACTTTTACCGTCGCGGAGTCAATTTATGACGGAAATTACTAAAAATGTAGGTATTATTAAGTACAAATTTGGATACTGAAAATGTGTTAAGAGTAAAGCTTCAATGCTTTGAACTCGATCTCACTCCCCCCCCTCCCTTTTTTTTAACGTCGTGCTGAAATTATGATGAAAAATACTGAAACTGTTCAATTTAGTACAAGTTGGAAATTTGAAAAAGTATTACGAGTAAAGCTTTGATGCTTTGAACTCGTTCTCCCCCTTCATTGGATTTTCTTATAGGGGTGTTAATTTATGATGGAAATTACTAAAACTGTAGGTACTATTAAGTACCAATTTGGACAATGGAAATGTGTTAAGAGTAAAGCTTTGATGCTTTGAATTCGATTCCCTCCCCCTTACTCTATTTTTTTAACATCGAGGTAAAATTGTGACGGAAAATACTGAAACTGTACAATTTAATACAAATTGGAAATTTGGAAAAAGTATTACGAGTGATGCTTAGTACTCGTTCTCCCGCTCCCCACTCTCACTGGTTTTTGTCATAGGGTATCAATTGATAATGGAATTTACTAAAACTGTACTATTAAGTACAAATTTGGATACTGAAAATGTGTTAAGAATAAAGCTTTAATGCTTTGAACTCTCTCTTCCCCGTTCCCCCCTTCTCTGCCCGCATCACACTATTTTTACCATCTAGGTAAAATTTATGACAGAAAATAATGAAACTGTGCAATTTAGCACAACTTGGAAACTTGGATAAGGTGTCACGAGTAAAGCGTTGATGCTTTGAACTCATTCTCTCTCTCCCCCCCTCTCTTTGGTTTTGTCAGGGGTCCCTGTATGGCGGAAATTACTAAAACTGTACTATTTAGTACATGTTAAGGGGCTGAAAATATGTTAAGAGTAAAGCTTTAATGCTTTGAACTCGATCTCACTCCCCCCCTATGTCGTGCTGAAATTATGATGGAAAATACTGAAATTGTACAATTAAGCACAAGTTGGAAACTTAGAAAAAGTGTTACGAGTAAAGCTTTGATGCTTTGAACTCGTTCTCCCCCCCTCGCTGGTTTTTCTTATAGGGGTGCCAATTTATGATGGAAATTATTAAAACTGTACAAATTTGGCGCCTGGAAATGTGTTAAGAGTAAAGCTTTGATGCTTTGAACTCGATTCCCCCCTTCACTTTATTTTTTTTTTAACATCGGGGTAAAATTGTGGCGGCAAATACTAAAACTGTACAATTTAGTACAAGTTGGAAATTTGGAAAAAGTATTACGAGTAAAGCTTTAATGCTTTGAACTTGTTCTCCCCCCTTCTCAGGTTTTTGTTATAGGGGTGTCAATTTATGACGGAAAATAAAGAAACTGTGCAATTGAGCACAAGTTGGAAACCTGAACGGGATGTCACGAGTAAAGCTTTAA
This sequence comes from Mylabris variabilis, assembly GCA_037464815.1. Lineage (NCBI taxonomy): Eukaryota > Metazoa > Arthropoda > Insecta > Coleoptera > Meloidae > Mylabris > Mylabris variabilis. Next base: position 11,735 of record JAZBGW010001368.1, read on the forward strand.
TGCTTTGAACTCGTTCTCTGTCTCTCACTTTCTTTTGTTGTCAATATATAATTACTAAAATTGTACAATTAAGTACTAATTTGAGGACTGGAAAGGTGTTGTCATGAGTAAATGCGTTGATGCTTTGGGTGATAGCTTTTATCAATCGGGACTCGGTATAATAACTCCTTTACATTATTTTTTAATGGTGAAGTTGAGTTATTCAGTTTTTCGAAACGAAATGTGTTATAGTGAAAAGTGTTTAGTGGCATACCTGTGTTTTTATGTAATGTTCATACGTAAGAATAAATGTTAAATTCAAGACGGTAAGTATGTAAAGATATGTAATTCAATTTCTATTTTATTTCAGGTAATTTTTGTCATTACATCGTCTAATATTACAGTTTTATTCATTTTTAATCATTAATTTGTTTATATTTTAGGTAAATTTTCGTAAGTACTTTCCTAATTACAAAGCTTCTTTTTCAGATCGTTCATTTATACAAAAATCAATCTAATAATAATTTTATTTCAGGTATTTTTCAGGTATTTTTTGTTATGACATCTAATATATTTATTTTTTATTTATTTCATAACTAATAATTTGTTAATATTTTAGTAACTACTTAATTATTAATCTTCGTAAGTAATTTCCCAATTATAACACTTCTTTTCCAGAACATTTGATTTGATACATTTTCATGCATAACTTTTTGTTTTTCAGGATTTGTGTTAACAAATGAGAGTATTTTCTTCTGTTTCAGATAATCGCTTCTATCGGGATCATCAATATCAATCCTTATGAATCTCCCATTATCCCCTCACACTTCCATTCCCTTTTTAAATTTTACATCTTCTTCTAAATATAAATTTAAATGATATGGATACTCGTAAATGAGTACAAACGTGAATATCAAGATAGCAAATATTCGTGAAATAATGTGGGAAATTTCGAATGTTTGTTCTCTTGACCTCTTCACATTTCTTTTGAAACGGTGCTTAAACGTTACTAACATTATAGTATTAAGTTATAGATTATAAGGGTTGTAATGTGAATGTTTGAATCTATTTGTTATTGTATGACTTGGTATTACTAATATTGGTGGTGCTGGTGGTGAATAGTGGATTAGGCCTACAGGGGATACCACTATAAAAAAACGCACCTTGTGCTTTACCTCACAGGTGGTGTGGAAAGAAGCACATGCAACTATAATTTTTGCAATTCTAGAATTCAATAACTCCACAGAAGTTTCTTTAAATTAGATGAGTCCAAGTAATGATTCTCTACAGTCTTGGAATTTTGGAACAGCTCTGTAGTTAGTTGGTAAAAAAAATAAATACAAGCAAAATTAGGTAAGGAGCTCACTTTAACGAACACAATATCAACTTTTTTTTAAGGTAATGTAAGAGTAAGTGTGCAACATAATAATGAGGACCTACTTTAACAGTTTTTGTAAAATTTTATTTATGCAAGTTTAGTCCCATTTTTGGCAAAATTATTGGCCTATAGTCAGAATTTTAAGAGATTTTTGCGAAATTTGCTATCAAATAATTGCAAAAGAAGACGATTTTCACATGTAGTCGATTCTCAATAAAATCCGCTCTCTACTTATTTTAGCGCTACAAATAGACAACTAGAATTTGACCTATGATTTGACGTTTTGACAGTTTAGCAAACATAAGACAAATTCCCTAGTAATTTGACAAACATAACCTAAATTTGTTTACATTACAATGAATCTCAAACAAGCCCGATAATATTAAAAATGGAACAAATTAAAATAAGCGAGCTTAATATAAAGTAAGTTAATTTGCTCAAAAATCCAACAAAATTATTTCAACTGTTATACTTGTAGAGACGTTTGTGAAGATGGGGCAACATTCGAGGTTCTCGAGCCAGTGATCCACCCCGAATTCGAGAAGGACCGACGTAAAGAACAAGAACAATATATAGATACTGCTAAACGCTTCTTAAGACCTGATTGTCTCAATTATGTCGACGATGAATCCACAGAATCAGATCCACGTAACTCCTTTCAAATACTTGCCAGTAAAATGACGAATCTTATACCATCAGGCAAGATAAAAAAACGTATTATACGTAAAGGTTATGGTCATGTACCGAAAACTTCAACAACAGTTAAAGTCCATTATAACGCCTATACTGAAGCCGATGCCATACCGTTCGATTCAACGTATACAAGAAATGAGCCATTTTTAATTACGATTGGTGATGGTAATGTGATTCGTGGATTAGAAATTGCTGTACAATCAATGAGATTGAATGAAAAAGCGGAATTTTTAATTGAACCAGAGTATGCGTATAAAGATAGTGGATTGAATCGTATTAAACCAAATTCCGTTGTTTTGTTTGAAATAGAAATATTCGATATTCTATCCGCGTCAATTAATAATAATGTTAACGATGATGAAAATAATGATTTTGAACATGTTTATAAATTATGCAACGAATTACGCATACAAGGTAACAGTCATTTTAGAACAACAAATTACAACGGAGCTGTACAAAAATATAATAAAGCTGTACGATTATTAGAAGATGTTGTATTGCGCGATATTAACGATCAAGAAAAATGTGAAGAATTATTAGTAAAACTACACACAAATTTATTGGTATGTTATACGAAATTAGAATTACCGAAAAAGGGTTGCTTGAACGCCAACAAACTCTACTATTTAATTGACGGTAAACATCAGCCATTACCCGCAAAGGTCTTCTTCAATGAAGCTAAATGTCTTCGTATGTTGGGCGATTATAATCGAGCTTTATCTAAATTGAAGATTGCTCAAAGTAAAGAACCAAATCACGAAAAAATTGCCGAAGAGATTGCATTGGTCGAAAAAGCTAAACGTGAATCAAAGAAACGTGATGCAGCTTTTGGTAAGGCATTATTTAATAATTAATTTATTTATTTTAAATATCCCGCCATATTGTATTGGTGTCTCGTATAAATTATCGATTGCTTAAAATAGAAGGAGATAAGGTTGTAGTACCAGTTGTTCTCTTTCTAGTTACCTAAAACGACCAATCAGATTAGTTGTTAGATAGAGAGAAATATGTTTCTTGTTTATCTGTTTTTGTTATTTTCGTGACTGTTTATATTATATCGTGATTGTCATTTTATTTAGCGGTTCTGCGCTTTGTTAGGTTAGAATTTTCCAAACAATCGCGAAATAAATTGTTTTCTTAATTGAATTGTTTTATTTTTATAAAAATGACCATGGCATTTCAATTCGATATCGAGTGAGTATTACTTATATTTTTAAAGAATAATTAATAAATGTAGTAAAATTATCTAATAGGAAATTTGTGGCAGAAAAATTCTCATTTACTTTATCAACGGATCATGTTTATAATTCTGCAAAGAGAGAGGAATCATCAGATCATGTAACACAATCGAATATCGATTGTATTACAATTGTTGATGAGGATACTTTAGAAGAGGGTACACCGTTTGAGTTGTTGGCAAAAAAAATGGAGAATTTAGTATTGTCTGGCGATATAAAGAAACGTATTTTACGTGAAGGTGATGGTGATAAACCGGAAGATTTGGCACGTGTTAAGATCCATTATAATGCCTATAGCGAATTTTGCGATGAACCATTCGATTCAACGTATCAAAGAAAACGGCCGCATAGTTTTATAATAAATCGTGGTGATGTAATTCCTGGTTTAGATATTAGCGTACAATCAATGAGACTGAATGAAAAATCACAATTTTTGATAAGTCCAGAATTTGCGTTTAAGTGTGTAGTTGGTCGTGTACCAACAACAACGGTCCTGTTCGAAATCGAGTTAATCGAAATTGTTAATATCGGTTTTCAAGTGAAATATGAACAATTACCGAAAAAAGAACAAGAAAATTTCGAAAATATCCTAAAATACTGTTCGGCATTGTGTCTTAAAGGCAAAAATGAATATTCAATGGATAAATACGATAAAGCTATCATTAGCTTTAATACAGCATTAAATAAATTAGATGAGACTGTTGTTGAAGATCGTTACGATCTAAAAATGCATAGAGAAATGAATTTGAGACTTTTAACAAATCTATTAGTTTGTCAAGCGAAAGTGAAACCACGGAAAGGATTAAAAACGGCTGAACGAATTTATAAACTAACAGATGATGGGGCGCTTATGAAAATTTCACCAAAAGTCTATTTTCAACAT
>JAZBGW010001369.1:0-15903 GCA_037464815.1 Mylabris variabilis
GATTCAACCCTACTGGGGTAACGTCCGTTTTAGAGAGAAGCAGACGATTTAGACGACGACGACGTCTACGTCGACAATATGACGATATAGTTTGGCGTCGCAATAGCAATGCAACCCCCATTTTTCTCGTTAAAAATAGAAAAGTGAATCAACAAATTAAAACTCCCGACACATAAGGAGAGGGTAGAGAGAAGGCTAATTTTCAAAAATAGAAAATTAAATGGCGTGGAACAGAAAAAGATGAACTTGTTAGGAATTAGTTTTCTTACAAGTCTATTTGTACAAACCACCCCTTCTTTACTTTTCTTTATACTGCGAATTTTATCTTTTAATGAATACGCTGAAGTTTAAATTAACAATTTAAAAAGTCTCCCACTGTTTTTCTTGCTGTAAAAAAGACCAAAGAATACCGAAGTTGAATCGATAATTCAATATTTAAGTACAGAAAAACGAAGATCACGTGAACTGTATCTATACACGTGCAATATTTTGAGGGTCTTCCCCTCTTACGCATACACACACACAACATTCATTGCCTTTCCCTTGAAAAATGGTAACATAAAACCTGATTTTTGAGGTGAAATAAACAGCACAACTCTTTCTTTAGATTTGTTGTTTATTCCATAAACAATCCTATTATGATTTAGCTTTTAATTAGGGATATTGTGCATATTAGAGTATTATTAAACGGAAAATATACCATTAAATATGAATACAATTCAAGTGTGTAAATATTACTTTACCATTAAATTAGTTCGAGTTCATTTAGTTAATTGAACGGATGGATTGTAATCAGTCTTTCTCTGTTGTTTCCTCTTGTTTCTTTTTATTATTTACAAAATCATCGCTCGGTGATAAATACTACGCTCCGTTCTTCCCCCTTTCATAAATCAATAGTAAAAGGTATAAAAAATATGTGTAGATAAAAGATTCACAAACAACCCCCATGTGTTTGATTTTACTTTGACGGAATATTGCCAGTCCATTGCTTATCTACAATACAATATAGGTATATTGTCATTCCAATTTTTCTAATTTATTCAAAAGTAAAAAAATTATATAGAAGACGAAGTTTTGTATAAACTAAGAGGTTATCTCAACACTGAACCTTTCGTCCAGCCTTTTTTCTGTTATTGTTGTGATAAAATTATTGCATAGAAACAGATTTTATTAACACAAACTTATTTTTTAAAAAAAGACTAGGAAAAAATTAATATAATGCCAATAAAAAAGGGGGCCATTGTCAATAGTATTATTAGTAAGCAGACATGTCAAGGATTTCTTCCTGGGTACAAAAATTTTTTCCAATTTTTTTCCGTATTTTTCTTTACTATTATTGACCCTGCCAAGACAGAAACATACCCTTGATCTATATGTCAGATATATCAATAGTCAAGTAGACTAGTTTCAAATAGATGAGGTGTATTTCGAATGTTTTTTTTATATATATATATAAGAGAAAATTGACTCGTCATAGATGTTGTTATTATAAGAAAATACTTTCACAGCTTAGACAGGAGAATAAGAAGACATTCGCAAAAGAATTGGAATAAAACTATAGTATATGTATATTGTTAATAATAAAATGCACAAATTCCATTCAAGGCTGTTTGATTTTTATTATTATTGCATACCTATATGAAATTGTTTTAATTTCAATACCGTTAATATTGTTGATTAAATTATACGTGAAAGTTTCTTCAACAACAAAATGAACGGTAATTCTAAAGGAGATTCTTTAAAAGACTGGAAGAGCAAAAAAAATGGAGAACGACAGGATTTTAATTTCATTTGACCTTTCAACTGGTGTTGTTGTTGTCATTGCTATTAATTGGAATCTTTTCGTGTATTTCAGGGATAATTCCAACAATAATAAATAGTGGGAATATATTAATAATCCGTTAAATCGAGAATTTTTCTTTGGATATCATGCGAATTGGTCATTTCCTAATAGTGCAACGTAAATAGAGTGGAACAATTTAGCTAGTCGTAGCAGCTTACCAATGATTTATAAGAATACTATATAGAAGTGTTTTTAACCACAATACTGTTAAATAAAAATCGAAAATTTTCACTATTATTGACAATTTATGAAATACGGATTTCTATCCACCCGATTATATAAATTCGAATTGAACTTTTATAAAGCCAAAAAAAAGAATGAAGACAAAAGATTTTTTGGAACAAGTGAAAGTTCATATGTGTATGTATATCGAACTGTGAGAATTTTTCACACCTAAAAACGATGAAAAAATGTTTATACAATCGATAAATGAAATGTTAAACTTGAGAAATAAGGCGACCGAATTCAAATAGACGAAATATACCTAAAATCTCTCAAAGGAATTTTTATTAAATTCCGAAAGTGTTTTAGATTACCACCATTTTAAATCATAGATTTGTCAAACAATAAGAGAAAATATTGACTAGTTGTAAGAAAAGTAGAAACAGATAATGATAATAATTACAGAAATGATCTTAAAACAATTACAATTATATGTATAGTTGTTGCTGTAATAATGTATCAGTTTATTAATATTATTATTTAACTAACAATGTCAATTGCTATTTCATAGATAATTTATAAACCTACAGAGATAATCAATGTTAAAGATGAGCTTCACAACTACCTATTAACATTATTATACCAGGTTATTCACTCCGAACAATATAGTTTTTATTGCAACTCCCATTATTTGGCGAACAATTCTAAAAATATTTTAGTGATTTTTACGGCACCCTTGGAGAACATTTTGGCAAAATTAGAATTTCATAACTCATTTAGACGTCGATCAAAAAACAATTGGGCAAGGTAACGATTTTCAAAAACTAGCTAAACACGTAAATCGACTATGAATGACTTGAAGACCCTCCCCCGCAACACTGATTTTTTTCGTTTTTTCCCCAATTGCGTTCGAAAAAATATTCACACGTTCTAAAATAAAAACGAAAAGAATCATCGTTGGGAAGATTCTCGAGTCATTCGAATCGTAGGCAAATCATTTTATGTGTGTAGCTGGTTTTTGAAATTCGCGACATCGTCAGAAACGAGCTTTTTTAATCAACTTCCAAACAAGCTCCTATGTTTTAATTTTGCTAAAATGATCTCCAGGGAGCCCTTTATAAATCCCTGGAATATTTTTCGAATCGCTCGCCAAATTATGGTAGTTGCTTCCATAAGAACTATGTAGTCCGAAGTGAATAACCAGGTATAAGTTCAAAAAAAGAAACAAAGCATACACAAAAGATTACGTAAAAGAAAAAAGAAATTAAACCGGAAATTATCGCTGAAATACCTAACTCTAATATTTATGGATAAGGCAAGCAATTATAAAAATATCATATCAGATAATATCGTTGTTTAAATTTGGTGAAATTCCTGTTTCTACTTTAATTTTTACAATTTATACAAAAAACAAGATTAGTACATTTCTTCCACAGAAATTGATGATACACTTTACCTATTTCGATTAAATCAACTTAACATTGATTTAAACAAAAACAAATATTTTGACATAAAAGTCAAGTTGTTTGAATACAACTAGATGCGATATAAGACTTGGAATAATTTTGTGACGTTTTAACCAAGATATGTGGGTCATTCATGCTAACAACAACGGTGTTTAGGTACTAATAATAAAAAATCATCATAGAAATATGAGTTATCTATGTTAATGAATACAAAATTGAGAAAACGAAACGACTTATTTTGTGTTTTAGATCAAGATTTTCAATCAAAGGTCAACAGGTAAAGTTTTCCTGTTTTGGTATTAAATTTTCAATAAAAATAAATAAAAGTTAAAGGTGTAAAAAGAAGGAAATGAGCAAGAAAAAAGTATGGGAAGTATTGGAGACGATGATTGTGGTTCATTCAACCGGTACATAAACATGATCTGAACGAACGAAACGGCTAATTATTAACAATACTCCACAACAGTTAATATATATTTTTTTTAATTATTCAATTTCATAAGAGAAATCATAAATATATATCTTATTCTATCTCTGTTTAATTTAATTTCCTGTTTGTTATGAATGAAATTAAATTAAAATAATCGTTAAACACAGTAATTTACGGATCTAAGAAAAAGCACCACCACCAATATTAGATTTGTCTTTTAGAAGAGACTGTAAAACAAGAGGGTAGTATAAGGGTAGTTTTTGCGTGTTAAGAGGACACTTGTAGCTGACCTACGAACGAGGTAAATATACAAGTCATAAAAACAATTTCTTTATAGTACACATGAAAGGGTAACATCAGAATATAAAAAGCTTTAATGCTACAATAGACTTTTCTTTAAAACGAATTAATCAGCACAAAACATGAGATGGTTTATTTGAATGCTACAATGACTATAGGTATGTTTAAAATCCAAAATTAATTTCTCTTTCTCTGAAATCCTCCTCATTCCAGTCTAGACTTTCAGTCATTGATTGAATCAACCAGTAGAGTATAAGAAAATAAACTGGGCTAATACTCTTACAGAAGTAGAATTTTATCACAATTGTAGTTGACGTAGTTGTATAGACGATATAATACAAAAAAAAAGAGAATGTAGTTTGACAGGCGCCGGTGACGGCGGCGGTGGCGGTGATAATAATTTCCACTTACTGTATACCAACGTATACAACAATACTAAACTTTAATCGTTAATTATTCCTCTCTTGTATACTAATATAGAGTAAAAATTTTGACGAGTGAAAGAAAAGAATCGCTAACGACCTCGATGATATGTTGATAATTTTTCAATAACAAAAGACACAAGAAAAAAACAACACAAACAAACAATAACATTTCAAATTCAATTGTTTTTTCGGTTATAATTAAATAAAATAGAGAAGAAAACCACGTAATCGTGTTTCTAATGGTATTAGTAAAATAATAATTTCGAATCGAATTAAAATGGAAATAAATAAATAAAAAAAAAACAGACCTAGAAATACGGAAAAGATTCTTATGTAATATGAACAAACAAACAATTCAAAAAATTTCATCTTAAATGTCATTTTTTTTCTATTCGCCGTCGTGTTTAAATAAAGGTACAAGAAATAATAGATAATAATAACAACAATAACAATAATAAAATTAAATAAAATCCAAATTTATTGTTTGTAATTATGTTGTAATTTTGTTGATGTATAAAATACATAACGACATTGACCTGAATATTTACGTTATGGAGCGTTTTTCCACAATCAAAGATCGACAAAATTTTACTTAATTACTTATAGTTTAATTTGGCTAGTTCACACCTTCAACGTGGCAAAAAAAAAATAGAGAACTAATTCATAGAAGAAAAAAATGCTAATCGTTATTATACAGTCCACAATCAGGTAAATGGAAAATAAACCAACCGTAAAAGAGGCAAATCGTCCGAAATTCTTTGCGATTAGACAATAACCAAAATTCAGATATTTATCGATAAGTATTCACAAATTATTATCGTAGGTATAAAGTAGAATATCTTAGCTTTACGACACTTTACACAGTGTAAATAAGTATCAAAATAGATGATAGGGCTTCAACAAGAATTATACCTTCAAAATTGTTTCAAATATTTGGTAATTTAGTGACGGATAGTTTTTAGGGGCGAAAAACAGACACTAATTGTTCTATCAACGACAAGTTTCGAAAGACTTTAATTGTCCATTTAGCGATCATTTCTACCACACAAATTTCATTCAACTGTCACAGTTAAGTTGACCTGATCAATACAGACCAACTGTACATCGATTAAAAAGTAGAACAAAGATTAAATTTTGTGACTTCTTTATAAAAACTATTATTTGTTAAATTATAGTAACTAAAAAATAAACTTATAAAAAAGAATTAAAAGCAAAATATACAACATTATCACTGTTCATGTATGTAGTTTCCTATTTAGCATTTAATTTACATGTTTATATGATAAGGACAGTACTTTGAAAAAATTTTCTTTTTCTAATTAATAACAACAAAAAGTTACGAATTTTTAACATTGTAGTGTAAAGAGTTCAAAAAAATTAAGCAATCATTTTGATAACCTTTAGGATAAATTTAGAATCAAAAATTTAGTCAAACAAAACCTTAAATTGGTCATGTGGTGTTTTGAAACAATAATAACAACAAAAGGTCTTATACTACTACGATTGAAGTTTTATTCCTTAATTTGCACAACACTTAATTTACACGGTTTCGTTTTACACGCAAATTATAAGGAATCAAAAGTCTTTATATAAACCTCTTTAAAATGCTGTAAAGTTGCCAGCAGTCGAAATAATTAAAAAGAATGAATCTTTACCATATTTATAAAGTTTATAAACGAACTCTCGAAATAAAATTTCCCTCTTGTAGTTGATTTGTAGCTTAATGTTGTGCTTTCAGATATATATTTTTAATTCGATTCATGAATGCTCTATGAGATTTAAATCCGGTTAATGTTTAATTTTTCAACGTTAACTACTTCTGGTCTAACATAAGTGAGTGTAAATAACACTTCAAAAAGGCAGATTTATGAACTGTGTCGCCGTTTTGCACGATTTTTAGCGTGTAAATCAAAGGATAGATAATATTTATTTATTTATATTATAACAGTGTATTATGATGGTATAGGTACGTTTAGATACTTGTAAAACCGGATATGGAGAAAATTGCATGATCATTATCTAATATTGAGATTTTTTAATTAAGAACGTACATATTTATTACCAATTTTTGATTAAAATTTTATAAAACCACTACTATTATCTTGATATTATTGAAAGTTATTCCCATTTATTATAAATAAATAACAAACTTTCTCTCTATTTCTTTATAGAAAAAGTTAATTGAATTCCATCAATTAATATTTGGGATAATTGTACCGACGATTTTTAAATGAAAATTTGTAAAACACCCAAACTGATACTTTTCTTGCTATTTCTATTTAAGCAGCAACAACAACAATAAAAACGTCATAATCACATGCTACTAACATTGTAGTAAAATGTATGAAAAAGAGAATGGCAACAGTACCAACAACAACAACAACAACAACCTCGAGGGCGAGGGAGTCGCGCGATTAGAAATCCTGTTGGCGGTGAAAGTGTTCGCAATAACACCGCCATGTTGTGTGTGTCTGTATATGTGTGTTTATGCATATTTATAATTTCTTTATCTTGTACTCTTAAAAAAAAAAAAAAACATTTTCCATTTAAATTTACCTGCTGAGGGTGCCTTTAAGTAAGGGATTTCTATCATAATAACCACCACCAATCATGTTTGTAATCGTAGTAATAATAATAGGAAATAATTAAATGATGGTTGGATACTACAATTATCCAACATGTTAAAAAAAATTTCCTTATCACAGATACACATATCACTTGGTAGGCACTTGATTATAATTGCCTTTAAGAACTTTTTTTTGTTTTAATTTAATTGATCTTCACTAGAAACTGTCACAAATAAACTGCACACTTTTGAACAAATACATTATCCACAAATTATCACATCTCTCTCTCTATATATATTTCCCTATATGTTTTAATAATTAATTTTAATGTATAATTATTTTGTAAACAGTCCGAACTTTTTTCCCGAGAGTTATCAAGTTGATTTTGACAGCAGCACGAGTCTCTGAACAGGTGTCTGCCGCCCCACTCCACATATTCACATACACTAACAGAACAGAGATAGATAGATAGAGAGAGAAAATGATTAATACGACTGCGCAATTGGAAAGTACCCCACATTAAAAATTATAATAATTAACAAAATTAATTAATTCTAAATATTTTCTTTTGAGATTTATACAATTAGAAATGATGACGATTGTTGTTTGGTGGTGGTGATGGTAATGTATATAAATATGCCCTTGATACCAAGTCAACCGGCTATTCGCGTTGTTCGTAACTGGACGACTCCGCCAACCGACGACGTTTTCGACTTGTTCACCTAGTTTTAGGAGTTCCCCAGGTGATGGTGATAGATCATAGACAAAAATATACAATATAAAGACGAAATTGAAGTTGTCCCCTTTTTTTATTGTTATTTAAATATTAACACAGTTATATCTAAAAATTTATATTACTTTTATTATTGTTGTTGTTGGTATTGTAAAAAACAATATATCGATTATTTCACCTAAAAGACGCCTCTCCCACGATTTTAAACAATTTCTCTATACAATATAGAGGTTGAATTTTAGTAAATTAAATCTTACAATATTATTCCACTATAATATTAATAATACAATTTAAATTAACAATAAATAAATGAAGTAATTATGTGAAATTGAGATGCATTATATAATTGCGTGGAAATTTCAGATTTTCAAGCCGTCCCCAGATAATTTTTTGCTTTCTACAACCAAAAAATTCATGCATCTATTCCCCTATAAGTAGATTAAAAGAATCTAGAGCAAATCAAAATCAGAAGTGGCACTTTTAATTTTGGCTAAAAAGTATTCTCTTAAAGAATCACACTTTCATAAGAAAATATCTTCAAAAAACAATTTCGGCTGGCGATTTAAGATGCAAATATCTCGAAAATCAGACTAAAACTCAAAATCTCGTACAAAAAAAAAACAATTAAAAGCATTAACATTTTTGTCGTCTATACGATTCAGTAGCAAGATTCATTCAAAACTGATAATTTATCACAAAAAAAATGCCTTGAGTTCACAAAAATTCAAGCCCAAAGCTTGACTAGACATGTTAGAATTCTCTTCTCTTGACGACTGAAAAAGTAGAAAATGCCGACTAAAAGTCTCGCTTCAAATGATGATTTGGTACAGGAATATTTTAGAATCTACTTTTAAACTCAAGAATTCTAAAAGTGCTTGAATCAGAGCTAGTGATTCATTGTAATTCCTATATTTTAGAGAAGAAAAATAATCACATGGAGAGGGAGAGACTCGGAGATTGAGATACTATGAAACTCCTATTAGTTGACGATAGATTCGAAAAATACTTCAAGGATTTGTAGGGCATCCCCAGAGAATATTTAAGCAAAGTTAGGACCTTGTGGCTCATTGGGAAGATGGTCAAAATACGTTAGTTTTAGACAATGTCGCAATATTCGAAAACTTGATATACACTTAAAATAACCTAGTGACTCGAGAAGCCTATCAACACTGATTTTTTTCGATTTTCTCCAATGCATTCTGAAGCAGAATGAACTGTTTACCATTTTTCGTAGAATGCAATAGAGTAAAACGAGAAAAAAAAACAGTGTTGAGAGGGTCTTTGAGTCATTGTTAGTCTTTTACGTGTTTAGCTCGTTTATTAAATCACGGCATTGCCCAAAACGATCATTTTTGAGGTAATAATTTTGCTAAAATAGTCTTCTGGGACCCTCCTACAAATCCTTCAAGTATAGTATTTTAGAAACTAATTAAATACGAAAGAAACTTGACAATGTGTATTGAAAAATCGGCCAAACTAGAAAACATCTAATTTTGATTTAACCAGTCAGTCGTAATCAACAGGTATCATAATTATTTGACAATTTGATGGCATACCTAAAATTTGAAGGTTTGTCTAAAATAATTGTAAAACTTGATCCTAGAAAAAAATCACCAAAAAAAATTGTGAATCGACGTTTAATGCCTAGCATGTACCTATACCTAAAACGAAAAGTTTTTATGGCAACTCCATTATTTGGCGAGTGATTCGAAAAATATTTCAAGGATTTGTAGGGTGGTATCTGAAGACCATTTTAGCAAAATAGGAACATCGTAGCTCATTTGGAAGTTGGTCAAGAAACGCTCATTTTGGACACGGTCATGATTTTCAAAAACGAACCATTGCAATTTGGAAAAACGCGAAACATTCCAACATGTTCAAGAATAAAATGCTGAAATGCGAAGAAAATCAGCGTTGGGAGGATACTCGAGTCATTCTAAGTCATTTTAGTTCGTTTTTAAAAAGCGCGACTACGTCAGGAACGAACGTTTTTTTACCAACTTCCAAATTTTGTTAGAATGTTCTTTAGGCACCCTTCTAGGAATTATTGAAATATTTTTCGAATCGCTCGCCAAATAATAGGAGTTGCCATAAAAACTTTCGTTTTATGTGAATCACCCGCTATAGAAATAAAATGATTTTAAGCTACGGCAGTGGCCTTAGGTATTCTAATCTAATCTAATCTAACCACAAATACAAAGCATTAATTATTTTGTTTAAATAAAGGAAACCAACTTGTAACAATAACAATAATAAGTAAGTGAATGAACTTTAAAAACTTTATAAACTCTGTTACTTAAAAATATATAATTTTTTAATCATTTATTAGGAAATTCACATTCGTGGTATACGGGAAATTAGTGGTCGTTCTTAAAAAAAAACAAAAAACAGCCAGCTGTAGTGTTAGCCAAGTACAGATAATATTTGACTGAATTCCACATTTTTTTACTTTGAAAACGGCAAATCTTACAAGATCACATAGAAATGGTACCTTTAACATTCATCTTTTTAATAAGATGTCCAAAAATTATTTTATAGAACGGCTATCTCAATCACGAGACCTTAATCCAATAGAAAACTTATGGGAGTATCTTAATACGAAAGGTCTTCTTGAATACATAAATTTCTAACAAAAACTCTTCAATTATATCTGCTGAAATTATCAAAATTTTACATTCAAAATCAGTGCCAGGTATGAGTGAGCTTTGACGATTCCATAAATCGTACAGGAATAAAATTCTGGGTGTATAATATTTAAAATCAATCGAGAGAAAAAAACAACGCCTAGGATTACCCCCAAGATGAGCGGTATTCTAGATAAGGTTTGGAAGACGATACGGACACAAAAACTTATCGCGCCGAGCAAAATCTATTATATCCTACTCGAAGAATAAATGTTAATAAATGATAACAGAATAAGAAACTAAATAATCACACTCAAGAGGGTGATCCCAAAGAAAGTTGATCTACATAGACAATTGATTTCGTACAATTTTCTGCTTCTGCGAGCATATTTCTAGTTTGTTACCTTAATTTTGGTTAATACTATACGTATATGTGCGATCTCCTGTTGATTTCAGCCAATACTGACCTTTGACGACAATTTTCTTTTACGATATTTCTAAAGCGAAAAGAGCAACTTGTGCGATATTCGGGTTAGTAACAGCAAGACGTAATAATTCTAACTGTCGGCGTTAATTTACGTAAATGTTATGTTGGAAAAACAATTAGATGTGTGAAGACCTTTGAATTTTAATAATTTTTCGATTTGTTATTCTAAAAAACACTATGACAATGTCGTGATTTATTCTCGAAATTCACCCGACTTTTCCCCCATCGATCTGATTGGATTTGAATCGGTCTAATTAATGATACATCGTCATTGTCCCTAAAGATAAAATTAATAATAATAGTTATTGTATTTTATATCAATCGTTACGTATTTAAATCAATGTTCTCGATGATTAAATTCGATAATTGCCAGTAAGTCGGCCTTGATTTATAAAAAATAAAAAAATACATATCTGACAAAAGCAGGCGTGAAAAGAACAAAACTCACCTATCCGGGTAATGTCTTAAAGCCTCCATATTACGATTCAATTATCCCATTTTTTTCCTCACCCCGTGTTCTAATCTCGTGGTGGCACTTGTTTTTCTTCGTGTTTCTGATATCAGGAAAATTCCCAAATAACAACAGTTCCTTGTTGTGATTATTGTATAGCAATGTTGTTTTGTTTATCGTTATCACGTCGTAAATAAATGGGCCATTATGCAACCGGTTAAAAGGAAATTTGTTAATTTTCACCGAGTAAAAAAATCGGTACACATCGAAATCAATCAACGAAAATCTGATGAAAATCACATAATTTCTACACAATCACTGGAGCATTTCGAGTTGAATTTATCACGAAATGGATGTAACAAAAACTACCATTTTTCCAAATAAAATAACAATTGAATACACACAGTTTACTGTGATTTTATCGAAAACAACATACACACACGTACACACACTAACACAAAAATAGAAATCTTTAATTTTTCTTTTTAGAAATGAAACTCGCGTCTGGAATGTTTCATATTATTTGGTAACAAATTTCCCGATTTCCCTCTATTTCCACGAACATCAAAACGATTAAAAAAAACAATTAAAAATTTTATTCTTTTCTATTATTGTTAAATGTACGAAATACGATCAACACTTTTAGGGATATTTTGTTCTAAAACAAGACGACAGGAGAGAGGATTGAAGAACAAAGTAGGCGGGGCATAGAAGACAAGAGAACATCAACAATGGTGCGCCTGAGTCGACACGAGGACATCATCAAGATGCGCAAAAACACAAACACGCACACACACAATGCCAAATGTGGGTATCAAAAACGTTG
The DNA here is from genome assembly GCA_037464815.1 of Mylabris variabilis. Classification (NCBI taxonomy): domain Eukaryota; kingdom Metazoa; phylum Arthropoda; class Insecta; order Coleoptera; family Meloidae; genus Mylabris; species Mylabris variabilis. The sequence continues at coordinate 12,315 of JAZBGW010001369.1, forward strand.
TAGACGGAAGGGGGACGGAAGTTGAACGGTAAACGGATGACAATCGTCATAATTTACTAGATTTGAGAATTAATTTGATTTTCTTATCAATATACAAAAATTCAAATCTAACACAAAATTAAAAAAATTGAATTACATTAATTACAATACAGAAATTTATATATAGAAATAAAAAAAATATAATTATTCCTGTATAAAATGAAAATAATGAATATTCCAAGTGATTGATAATAGATGGCGCTGTAATCTTTGAGGTTAAATTTTTGCTTTTCTGGAAATTTTTATTTTTTCTATCCCATGATTATTCAACTTTAATTGCATTTATTTCGTTTTAAAGCAATCAAATTGACAATTGTTACAATTAAAATTAATCAAATTAATTATCGATTCTTTTATATGGTCGCGTTTAACACGGTATTTTAGCACACGGTTCTACGACAGAAATCGGCCATGTTTATTGAATTTGGATTCACTAGAAAAAAATCAAATCGAATTCTGTAGTTTTATTTATTTAGACAATAGAAAATAAACTGTGTAAATACATTTAAATTGAAACGAATACCCCCAATGTAGGATATTTCCTCCAAAATACGTTCAAGTAATGATAATAATAATAATATTAATAGTAATGGAAACATGACAAAATAAAAAGTTCAATTGAAATTAGCACATCCTTATTGTTTCTTTAAAAGAAAAGAAAACATACAATTATTAAACAAATAAGAAATTACATATACAGTAAATTATAAATTCTGTTTTGATTTAAACTTTTTTTTGTTGTATCAATTACTGTTTAATTAACAAAGTCATGATAAATTGAAGAAAATATATGCTTATATTAGCAAAATTAATCATAATATAGAAAAACGGTTCTTTTTTTATTGTTGATGATAATAATGATGTGAGTTGTGGATAATAAAACTATTGTTTCAATTTTCTGTAAATTACACATACATCATGATTATCATAACCTAACTTTCTAGCATGCTTGTATGCTTCATTGGCAGCCGCCGCTACTGGTATATTTTGTTTACAACTATTCGACATATCCAAACATAATTTTAAATCTTTCTGCATATATTCTAATGCTTGTTCCTTTTTCGAATAATCCTTCTGTAAGATTGTATTACCTTTATGTACTAGGTAATTATTTGCACCTTCTGATAAACTAAAAATCTCTAAAAAATCCTTTATAGATAAACCACAACGTTCAGCTAATACTAGACTTTCAGTAAAACCCATCAACATAATACCTAATGTCATATTTAAACAAAGATTCATTTTTGTTGCGCAACCAACTTGTCCTAAATAGAAGACAGTTTTGCCCATTGCTTTAAAGCATGTTTGACATTCATCGAAAAGACTCTTATTGCCAGCTGCTAAAATAATTAAATTACCCTCTTCGGCTTGTTTTTTACTACCATGCATTTGGGCTTCTAAATAACGTCCACCTTTACTTTCAATTATATTACAGATATCCTTAGATGTATCTGGATCAATTGATGTCATCTCAACGTAGCCTTTATTTTGTAAAGCATTATCACCATCAGCTTGATGAATTACACCACAATTACCAATTACTACCTATAGAGCATAAAAAAAATACAATAAAATAATTAGAAAAAGAAAGCAAAAAGAATTAAATCGGAGATGAGAAAACTTACTTCTTTAGCTGAACGTGGATCAGCTAGACAACTGAAAATTATATCCGAATTTTGGACAACATCACACGGTGCTTGGTGTGTCTGCACCAAGCTCAAAAGATTTTGATCGGCTTGGATCTTGAAGTTGTCGCACTGCAAAATGGAAAAATAGCAATTTTCAATTTTGTTAATAACAATAAGTTATCTCTTTAAATTTGAATAAGAAACAACAACTCTCCAAATATACCGGGTGATTCACCTAAAACGGAAGTCTTATGGCAACTCCTATTATTTGGCGAGCGATTCAAAAAATATTTCAAGCATTTATACAAGGGACCCTATGGGACATTTTAGCAAAAGTATATCTTCGTAGTAGGTCATTTGAAAGTCGGTTAAATATCGCTTGTTTCTGATGATGTCGCGATTTTCAAAGACGAATAACACACAAAAAGACTTATAATTAGTTGAGAATCCTCCCAACATTGATTTTTTTCGTTTGTCTCCATTTTATTTTGGAACAGGTGGGAGTGTTTCGCATTTCGTCTAAAATGCAATAGATAAGAACGAAAAAAAAAAACTGTTTAAAGGGTTTACTTGTCATTCTAAGTCGTTTTGTGTGTTTGGCTCATTTAAAATTTTGCTAAAATTGTCTCCAAATACCACCCTACAAATCCTTACGATATTTTTCGAATCACTTCTAAAATAATGGGAGTTGCCATAAAAACTTTTCGTTTTAGGTGAATCAACCGGTATAAAAGCAACATAAACCAAAGTAAATAATTTTTTAACGCCAAGCTATTGATAACACACACAACCATATGTAGATTTTGTGTGAAACACAATGTAGATAATCACAGGATTATTATCTAAAATGAGCCGTAATCCTGCAAAGAGTAATTTCAAGTGTGAGTACATTATAGAGATCAAAAAGTTGATATACAAAGCAAAATTTGTCTTATCATTACGTTTTTTTTTTTGAATTAAACATAAAAATAAATATTTTACGCAATTCAATTTTATTTAGCAATCAGAAAAATTTCAAAACATTTTTTATTGTTACGAATAATTAAGATTCTGTTTTTATTGTTTTCAAAACTGACAATAGTAAGAATGGTAAATGATTTATTAATCCGAAAATATTTAAAAATCATTTCAAGGATTGATATTTTTTCTCTGTACAACAGACGAATACACGAACGACAAAGATAGAAGAAACGCATACAAAATCTCAAATTACAAAGATACACAAATTTAAAAATAAGCATATTTTTTTGTAAAACAAATAAATCGACAATGAAATCTTAATATCAAATATACAATTGCAAAAAATCACACTAATAAACATTGGTTTATTTGCACAATTATCGAAAGAAAATAACTTTCAACTATCTTAACTAATTCAGGAAAAATGGTGCGATTTTATGGGAAAATATCATTGTTATAAAATATTCAGCAGCAGAAAATATTTGGGGAGTGGAAGTAGAAACACACAAAAAAAATATACAGATGTTTTTTTTTATAAAGTGGTCAATTCTTATGTCATCTATGTCATCTAAAACGAAAAGTTCTTATAGCAACTCCCATTAATTGGCAAGCGATTCAAAAAATCTCTCAAAGATTTGTAGGATGGTACCTGGAGATCGTTTTAGCCGAATTAGAACCTCATAGCTCATTTGGAAGTTAGTCAAAAAACGCTAGTTTTGAACAAGGCTGCGTTTTTCAAAAACGAGCTAAGCACGTAAAACGACTAAGAATGACTCGCAAACCCTCCCAACATTGAGGATCCTCGAGTTATTCTATAGTTCTGCGTGTTTAGTTCGTTAATAAAAAACCCACTTTATCAGAAACCTACAAATCCTTGAAATATTTTTCGAATCGCTCGCCAAATAATGGGAATTACCATGAGAACTTTTCGTTTTAGGCGACTCGTCGGGTATAAGAGTGTC
>JAZBGW010001370.1:2030-15891 GCA_037464815.1 Mylabris variabilis
TTGAATTAATTGAATTAATTTATTGAAAATTTTCAGCGAAACGTTACTGTGTTATGTTGTGTGATGAAAATGGCCATTTATTATTGAAAGATTTAATTAATTATAATTCACATGTAAATATAAAGAGAATATCAATGGAAATATTACAAACTGCAGAGAAATATGTTTAATTATAAATTTCTTTTTTGATTGTTAATTATTTTGTTGTGCCAATTTAATGTCGTCATCTATTTTTATTATTGTTTTATAAATGTGTAAATTTTTGTTGTAAATTCTAGATTATTATTATTATTGAATTTAATTTAATTTAATTTGTTGATTATTTTAAAAGAAATAACTAGTCAAATATACATACTATATACATATATATATAAATATTAATATTAATTAGTTTTATTTAATTGATTTCCATTGATTAATTACCTGAATTTTCCCTAAACAATCATCTAGTATGCTCTTATTATTATCATTATTATCATTGCTATTATTATTGTTGTTAAAAAAACCTAGTTGGCTTTGTTTTAATATGGTGATTCATTTAACATAGTAGGCTTATTTTAAATTCATTTATTTTCAGTAAAAGAAAACAGTGGCGGCTCGTGTCTTAGTAAAGATACTCATCTCTAATTTTGAAATCTAATAGGCTTGTCTATTTGATTGCCATTTGTTCTAATAAAGCACATTTAATTATTCTACATTTCTTTATTGTTATACTTTTTTCATTCTTAAAAATATCGAATATTTGAAAAAATTCTAACCTAACTTTCCACTGGACAAATGTCAAATATAGGAAAGAGTTGTATGAACTAAGCTACGACTATACGTACTCAAAACCATAGCCGACTATGTTATACAAGTATTAAATCGAAGAAAAAAATGGTGGATGCGCCGGGATATTCCTCCCACCACCAATTAACCAATACTAAACATAGTTAACTTTGTTTTTGTTTTTTATAATTTTCATTTGTTTCAACAAAAACATACACACAATGAAGACTGTTTTAACAATTAGAATTACACCGATTTTCATTTGTTTTACTAGCAAACAAATGAATATTTATATACATAGTTGTGTTGATGTTAATATATAGGTAGGAAATAGATGGACGCATGCTTTGTTTTATTGATTTGTCTTCAATCTATATTTTTCCAATTAAATCAAGTCAACTGTGTAGATGTCAAACTTATTATTTTTTTTATATATATATTATTGAAACAAAAGAAAAATCAATTATTGATAATAATAATAATAATAATAACAATATGGTGAATTATTTTTAATAATAAATTAACAATTTATATTTATAAGAAAAGAATATCTATAGAAATAATAATAAATTATGGATTATATACGTGAATTTGATATAAAATTAGAAAAAGAATATTATTATCCTGGTGAAACAATAAATGGTACAATTATCTTGGATACTGTTGAAAATTTCAAATTACGCAGTAAGCTATGATCATTATTCAATTATTATTGATTTCATTTATTTATTCATCCATTGGTATAGCGATTCGTGTATTGTTACGTGGTAAAGCTCATGCTGAATGGAAAGTTCTATTATCAGGTGATAGAAGGACGGTATATTTTCTTCATTTTTTTTTATGGTAATTAATAAAAATTTTAATTAATAATTTATTAATTAAATTGTAGGTAAAAGATGATCAATATTTTATTGATGAACGTCAAATTGTATGGGGTGAGAAAAATTTAAATACAACAATACCAATATTACCACGTGGTCTACATAAATTCCCATTTCGTTTCTCATTACCCGAATCTAGTTTGCCTTGCTCATTTGAAAGTAAACCATGTTGTATACGTTATTATTTTAAAGTAACCATCGATATACCGTACGCCAGTCCACCGCAAGGGATGAAATATTTCACAGTAATTGGCCCACATATCGATTGTATGGAAGAACAATATTTGGTACGTTTATTACTATATTTATATTGTTACTTCATTTGTCTTTATTGTTATTAGTTCGCAGTGCACCAGATATCATCATTATTGGCTCTGTACTATGTTTAAAAAATCAACGTTGCCAAATGTCGTTTATATTTATAAATGAGACCACGCCCCCTGCTTACACAGTACAGAGTCAACAATGATCATATCATCTGTCCAGTACACTGCGAACTAATCAGATGCTTAGTAACAATAAACACAAATCCGGTCTAGATTAAAACGAATTTCTGAGAGATTTTCAAAATATTTTCCATTTATAATAACATAGTCGTGAAGTAGATAAAATTTCCTACATTTTCATATCAATTAAGAAGCAAATTAATTAATTTTAATAGTTCTAAATAATAAATGAACAAAGGGTTCGAATTTTCTGTGAAACTCATGTAATTCTTATAATTGGAATTATCGAAAAACTAACAAGCCTATCAAGGAAATGGTTGAAGATTTGGAAAATTCTTTCAATTTTCTATCTAAATTATTTGTTAATAATTGAAAATCAATAATATTGGCTAAGTTCTAGCCAATTATGTGGGAGAATGTACCGAAAAAAAAACAGGATCCAACAGTTTTCTCTGCCATTCTGAATTTTATCATATTTTTTTAAAATAAAAAGCTTTATAATATGCGCATTGAAATTCTCTATCTAACGCACGTTTATTTTTGACAATAGCTTACAAAACAAGGGAGATATCGATGTTTGAAAATCGGCAATTTTCGCACGCCGAATCGAGTTGTGTCCGGAGGCCCCTTAAAAACAAGGGAAATGTTTGATACGCGATATCTCGCTTGTTTTTAGTGTTGTAGAGATGCACGGTAGCTCATTGGAAAGAGCATCTCAAGATGTAGGACGTCGACTATTTTGTTTTTAGAAATTTTGACGACATTCTAAATTACCGGCGATAATTTGGAGGTATGTTTTTTTTTATAAAATTCCCCATAACTCACCCTATCTTGATTAGTTTTGAAAAAAAGTCCGATTATTTATAGGAAATTGATCGAGCTTTTCGAAACTGTAAGAAATTTTCCGATCGGCTTGTTAGTTTTCCTGGAAAATTGCAGAAAACATCAAAATTTTTCTTCAATTTGTACAATTTTAAAGATAAAAAATTTCACGATATCTTGTTTGTAAGGTTATCCATGACAACACATTCATGGAAAATCCAGTTTTTGAAAATTCAATGAGTTTTGTGGAAATTCTCCAAAAATTACGATTTTCTGATTACTTTTGTATGAGAAAATAGCTTCTTGTTTCACAAGATACAAAGAGTTAGCGTCGGTATAGATTTGAAATATTAACACGACTCTGCAACAACCCACGAATGTTTCGAATCTATAGCAACGCCATCTCTTCGACTGTAATTCAGAATTTCCTCAAAATTTAAAAAAAAAACAGAATAGTCCATGTCTTGCATCTTGAAACGTTCTTTCCAAAGAACTATCGTTCATCTCTACGCCTTTAAAAACAAAAGAGATATTGTACATCAAACATTTTTTTTTACAAAACAACCAAATAATAGTGAAAAAACAATATTTAATGTAAAAAAAAACATAACCTCAATAACTTGACACAATCGTGACGGTTGGTGATCATAAAGCACGAACTCACCCGAACAAAGCGCGACAGTTCACGAACACTAAGTTTCGGCTGATTTTTAGCCGAAACCGGTCACTATTAATACGTCATTTGTTTGTTGTTGTTGTTATAGAAACCGTTAGTTTGTGAGGACCGTAGAAGTACTTGTTGTTGGTGCTGTAAAAAGGGCACAATTAGTTTACGTTGTGTATTGGAACGTACCGCGTACGTCTGTAAAGAAAGTATCAAATTGAAAGCGACAATTGACAATCAAAGTGATGATGAGGTTCGATTGCGTGTACGTTTAGAACAATGTTGTGAATTTTTTATCGATCGTGGTGTATTAGGTGTTAGTAAAGATTTGAAACATTTAGTATTCGAATATAGGTTTGTATAAATTTATACAGGGTGTAATTGAATTGCCTTTAAATACGAAAATGTCAAGCGATTATAAAATCGTACAAAAAAACGGACACTTTAGAACTATTTGTTAAAACTGTCGCTTTATTTATTTTTTTGTTGTTACAACGACATTCTTATATTTCACAGAAACTATGATTCAAAATCGCACAAAAGTAGACCCTTTCGACTATTTGTTAAGACTGTCGTTTTATTTATTTTTGTTTTTTTTACATTTGACAGAAACTATTATCTTCTGCTAAAAACGTCTTCTTGATCACTTTCTATTGTAAATATTACGTATTCTCACAACTTGGTATTTGTTAAAACTGTCATTTTATTTATTTTTGGTCATTGTAATGACATTCTTATATTTCACAGAAACTATAATTGCACAAAAAACAGACACGTTCGGCTACTTGTTAAGACTGTCGTTTTATTTATTTTTGTCGTTACCGTGGTTTTTTGACATTAGAGAGAAATGATTTTCTGATTGGTTTACAAAAGGGAATAATGAACCATTATTCCCTCTCGTATTAGGAAATAATATACGGCATTAAATTGCAAAAAACACAAGTATAATAGTCACTTTAAATATAAGTTGTAAATAAGGGATTAAATGCAATTCAATTTCACCCCGTCTTTCATTTTTTTTTTGATAACAATTTTTTTTATAGGGGTAGTAATGTTAAACCCCAATCACGCACCAAATGGGATAGTAGTAACAGTTTAGTTATACCACCAATGCCTACAACCCTAATTGGGATATGTCGTTTAGTACAAATCTATTATGTGCTTTCTGTTAGTTTAGATAGTGATAAGGATATTGATATTGTTCAAATTAGTTTTCCAATAACAATTGCAACAGTGCCATTTCGGATACCAAATACAAATACAATGCCAACTATTAAATATGGTAAGTACCAACAAAAAAAACACAAATTATTCAAAAATACCGCCAATAAACAACACTGTACTACATTGCCCTCTAGTAGTGCTAAATCAAACTAAACAAATATTTAACGTTTTAATTTAAGCTATAGATGGCGCTCGTATAAATTTTCATTATTTTTCAATTTACACAGGGGGCAACTAAATCTTCGTTTACACACCCTGTTTCCAACAAAAATCGCCATCTAGTAGTCTATACTCAAACTAATTGTTTGAACAAGCTTACTTGATTAATCTAATTGCTGTTTTTGAAGAAATTCTAATTTTGGCCGCATTGGCGCTAGTAATCACAACCAATCAAATTCAAAGTTTGCGTATGTAACTAGCGCCATTGCGGCCAAAGTTGGCGTTTTCTCAAAATTTGACTTTTCATTAGTTTAAAAAAAAAAATGTACACAGCCTGTTAAACAGCGTTAAGCTGATTGATTAGGAAGAGATTTCGAGGCAGTGACGTCACAAGTCGAACTATATGAAAGTTGAGCGGCACACGCACAAGTGGCGTATTTATAGTAAATTATCTAAGACGCTCACCATGTCAGACCTGAATATAGTCAGCCAATTGTAGCATCAGTATAACCTCACGATACAACAATAAACAACCATAGGCGTCCCATATAGAACATAAACAAAATAAAGCACAATAAATTAAATAATTATTGTTTAAAAATAAAAATTTCACGTATTCCTATTATATTTGTTATTAACAAAATTAAACTTAAACCGAATCTACGCCAATGGTAGGCTATTAACGCACGACAAACGCACCGACACAGCCATCTCGATATCCGTTCTTTATTAAAAAATCAACTAGGTCTTGATTCGAATTGTAGAGGGCGTTAGTTTGATTTAGTCACCGTTAGATGGCGGACACGTTTATAAATATAAAACAGCGCCAAATTCAAATTTTAAAATTTTATTTTCTATTATTTCCATATAAACAAATAAAAATTTTAGAGCATGCTTGTTCCCATGTGGAAGGTGGACAATATATCGGCCCTGAATTTCTATTAGGACAAGTTTATGATGGTAATGAACATCATTTAAGAGAACCGATTGTTTTATATAAACCATTATATGTAACTGTTGATAAGTCTGATACGAAATAAGTTTTTTTTTTGATCCACAAAATAATAATAAGAAGAATAAAATAGAACCATATAATTAACCTATAAAACCGTATATAATCGAAGGCAATAATCTTAATAATATATACTATATCTAGAGAGAAATATATTAATATAAAATAAACAAAAAAAAAACCTAATAAATGAAAATTATAATAATTATAGAAAACAGGGTAATTTGGTTTTATTATCAACCCCCGTAAATACAATACACGATGTACGACTGTAATTAACCTTGTGGATTTGGTTACGTACGCTGTAACTTAGTTCGGTTACCTATCGATAATACAGATCACTACTTACCAACAAATATCAAATATGGTGGAGTGTACAAACCAAACTACGCGCTACGTACCCAAATCCATAGCCGACTTTATTGTACATCTATTACAAATAAACAAAAAAATATCGTATGTCCAAGACTGATGAAAAAAAACAAATCGAAATTATTGTATACAGTCAATTGTTTTTTTGTAATATCCAAAAAAAACAAATTAAACACCCTGTTTGTTGTTAATTGTATAGAAAATAAGAGTGACCTCAATTATCTTCCGGTAATTTAAGATAAAACAAAAAAAAAAGAATTAAGTAATTAATGGAATTTAAAGAAGAGCACAAAGCACCAAAATTATGGCCAAATATAATAAAACATAACAATTGTTGCTCAATTGATTATATATATAAATTTTATTCAAATTTAAACTTAATTAAATATCTAATTAATTAAGACGACAAATTTTAAATCTAGTTTTCCTTGATGTTTTAGAATTATTATCTATATCTATTATACAGGGTGTACCACGATAACTTACCATATAGTTGGCCGTGACTAAGAAATGATGAATTAATCTACGACGTAACCAATCATAGCCAACTACAAGGTAAAATATCATGGCACACTTGTTATTAATATACACATACAAAGCGTACAAGGCTATTACACATCGCAGTTGGCTTTGTTTTTTTTTTATATGAACCAAGTTACGACTTGATATAATAAAATTATAGCCAATTGCGAGTTGATATAGCGTTATATACTTTGAATATATTTATACATATACATATACCGTTATATTTGTCTTTATTAACGTTATTTTTTAGTCGTTTTTTTGGCAAAAAAATCTAAAATAAATGTTTACATAATTGTTTTTTTGTTGTATTTTAAATTTACCGCCCGATTACCTTTTAAAAATCTCAACTACGCCTATTCACCGATAACTATGAGCTACAATTAACAAACATAACCTCAATTGATAAACGCGGGAAATTCAAATTGGAATTTAAAATACTTATTAATTTTCGTTTATTTAAATGTAATTAGCGCGAAATTACCACAGCCCAAATTTTGCTTGTTTTATGGCGTTTTTTTTTTAAATTAAAACATCGCCAACTAGTTTTTATACTTAATAAATAATAACAAAAATTTATTGTAAAAATATTGATTTTAATTTTTAGATGAACCTTGACCGCTATTATGTGTGTTATCATTATCATCATCATCATCCTCTTCTTCTAGTAATTTCCTTGCTAATTTCACCGCATAATATTCATTATAATGTTTTTTACGTTTATTTTCGAATTCTTTCTTTCGAGCCTTCTCTTCCGGTGTTAAATCCTCATCATCATCATCATCATCTTCACTGGATCCCGCTAGAACTTTCGGTGGCTTATTTGCACTCTCTAAAATTCTACAATTTTTAAATTAAAAACAAAAAAACAATGCAATAAAATCAAAAAAATAAAAACTGACTTTTTTTTCAATTCACTCGCATCTAAACCATCTAATTTATCCATATCAACATCAACATAATTATACGGCGTTTTAGGTTCATCAATTTTCATATGTCCATAATCCTTATCAGGCGGGTGTAATGTTGCCATTATATTTATTTCATCCCATTTTGTTTCCTTTGTTGAATGTTTTCTGGAAATAATCAAATTGGCGATGTATCATACAGAAAACAACACACAAATAACTATAGTGAGCTCAAGATTCAACAACATTGCCGTTTCTTTATCTACAATCAATAATAATAATCCCCAACAATACGGCAACGTTGATAATCAAATTGTTGTAACTAGAGTAACTATAGTTTATTGTGTGTGTTATAATGGATTTGAGCCGTAGCCAACACCTCAACCTAACATAACCTCAATTGGTTTTTTAATTAATTTTAATGTTAATTAAAATCGATTAATTATGATGTATACCTTGCCTGTGGTGGTATATCGGGTTTATCAAAACTACTCGAATTCTTTAAAATACCTTTTTTCGGTTTTTTTTGTAACTTATCAGCCATTGTTATCAAATTTGGGGATATTTAATAATTTTGACATATTCAACCCCCCACTCTACCAAATGTTATCAACACGGCTATGATGTGACAAAAGACAAACAAATTCTAGTTCTAAACATTCATACCAACCGTATTTTATTAAATTCCACTAGATATTTGACGTTTTCGAAAATTCTCATAACCAAATAAGGGATTTCTAGCCAAGCAAAACTTGTGAATATTTCGTATCAAGATATGATTTTCTGTTTGTGTGTGTCTTTATACTAAATTAATTAAATTATTTATTTTTTCGTAATTAATTTGAATTGAATTGACGGTGAGTTTGTTATTTTGAATTGAGTTGGCTGTGATTATTTTGTCGGTTTATGGGTAACAAACAAATGAGTGTAGTTTTTGAGGTTATGTTGTGGGGGGCGGCTCAATTTTCATTCTTATTTTATAATTATTTATTTAATTAATTAAATTGAAATTATTTTCAGATGTCGTTTCGTGTGGTGCGTAGTTCGAAATTTCGGCACGTTTACGGCCAGGCCTTGAAAAGGGAACAATGTTATGATAATATACGTGTTAGTAAAAGTTCATGGGATTCGACGTTTTGTTCGGTGAATCCGAAATTTTTGGCAATTATCGTTGAAAGTGCCGGCGGTGGGGCCTTTATTGTATTGCCACACAATAAGGTAATTATTTATAATTAAATTACAGATTATGAGTCATGTGAAATGCATCGTGTTTTAAATTTAGATACGGTTTATTTTTAAATAAAATCCATCTAAATTCGGACGGCTTGAATGTTTGCCAAAATTGCTAATTTCAAACAACTTAAATGTTGTATAAATATGAATTGGAATAATTCAAAAAACAATTTTTTTTTTAATTGTAGGTGGGTCGTTTGCCGGCCGATCATCCCCTAGTTGGTGGCCATAAAGGCCCTGTTTTAGATATCGCCTGGTGTCCACATAATGATAATGTTATAGCTAGTGGTTCAGAGGATTGTGTTGTTAAAGTATGGCATATACCAGATGGTGGTTTAATTAAAACATTAACTGAACCAATTGTTGATTTAATTTATCATCAACGACGTGTTGGTTTAGTATTATGGCATCCAACAGCATTAAATGTTTTATTAACAGCTGGTAGTGATAATCAAGTTATTATATGGAATGTTGGTATTGGTGAAGCATTAGTTAAAATTGATTGTCATCCAGATATTGTTTATAGTGCATGTTTTAATTGGGATGGTACACAATTATTAACAACATGTAAAGATAAAAAAATACGTATTATTAATCCACGTACTGGTGAAGTTGAACAAGAAGCCATCTGTCATGAAGGTATAATTATTATTTATTAAAAATAATAACTGATAAGAATAATAATAGAGCTACAATTAGACACTCCATATATTTATATAGTCAAACAACTACGGCCATCTAGCGATAGATACAAAAATTAATATAATATAAAAGAGACACAATTTGAATATATGACAAATAAAAGAAAGACAGACGATAGTGCAATCAGTGTCATCTATTAGCAATTCAAATTTAAACGGTTCGAATCTCATCTATCTGTACTTATTTAGATTTACTTACAATCAAAACTAATTGTAGCATCTTTTCAGTCGAGTTGTAATTCATATTTTGAATACTTGATAATTCTTAATATATTGTCGCATTTTATTTCTATGTAATAGTATACCGCCATCTAGGGGTAGAAAAAAAGACTATAATACAAAAGAGACACAAATATAATATGCAGAAATTAAAAGAGAGATAAACGATGGTGCAGTCAATGCCATCTATTAACAAATGAAATTTAAATGGTTTGAATCTGATCTATCTGTACTTATTTATATATTTTTTTACTATCAAAGCTAATTGTAGCGCCTTTTCAGTCATGTTCCAATTCTTATTTTGAATACTTAATAACGTTCAATTGTAGTCTATGTTGTCGCATTTTATTTCTATGTAGTATAGCGCCATCTATGAAACGATACAAAAATCAATATAATACAAAAGGGAGACAATTTTAATATACAACAAGTAAAAGAAAGACAGACGATAGTGCAATCAGTGCCATCTGTTAGCAATTCAAATTTAAATGGTTCGAATCTGATCTCTTTGTACTTACCTATATTTAATTACTAATTACAATCAAAACTAATTGTAGCGTCTTTTCACTCGTATTGCAATTCTTATTTTAAATTCTTGTAGTTATATTGTCGCATTTTATTTCTATGTAGAAGTATACCGCCATCTAGGGGTAGATAAAAAGATTATATAATGGAAAAGAGACATAAATATAACATACAATAAGTAAAAGAAAGACAGTGCAATTGATAGTATTTATTAGCAATGCAAATTTAGATGGTTTGAATCTAATCTATTTGCATTTATTTATATTTTACTACAATCCAAATTAATTGTAGCCTAGGTATTTTACTCCTGTGTGGTATAGCGCCATCTGGGGATAGATACAAGAGTCTCTATAATACAAAAGAGACACACATATAATATAGAATAAGTAAAATAAAGACAGAAGATGGTTCTATTATTGCCATCTATTAACAATTCAAATCTAGCTAGTTTGAATCTGATCTAATTATATTTTGCTACAATCAAAGCTTGTTTTCAGTCTATTTACAATTCTTATTTTGAATACTTTATATAATGTCTAATTGTAGCTTATGTTATCGCATTTTATGTCTATGTGGTATAACGCCATCTAGAGATAAATACAAAAATCTGTATAATACAAAAGAGACACAAATATAATATGCGGAAATTAAAAGAGAGATAGGCGATGGTGCAATTAATGCCATCTATTAACATTTCAAATTTAACAGGTTCGAATCTGATCTATCTATATTTATTTGTATTTTCTTACAAATCAGAGCTAATTGTAGCGTCTTTTCAGTCGTCTTGCAATTCTTATTTTGAATACTCTATAATGTCTAATTGTAGCCTGTGTTGTCGCAATTTAGTTCTATATAGTATAGCGCCATCTATGGATAGATAAAAAGACTATATAATACAAAAGAGACACATATATAACACATAGTAAGTAAAAGAAAAATAGACGATGGTGGAACCAACGCCATCTATTAACAATTCAAATTTAGTTGGTTCGAATTATATTTTGCTACAATCAGAATTAAGGGTAGCTTGTTTTTAATCTTATTTTAAATATTTTTATGTCTAATTGTAGCCTTCGTTGGCACACTTTATTTTTATGTAGTATGCCGCCATCTAGGGATAAATATAAAAGTCTATATAATACAAAAGAGACACAAATATAACACATAATAAGTGAAAGAATAACAGACGATGGTTCAATTAATGCCATCTATTAACAAATCAAATTTAAATGGTTTGAATCTGATCTATTTATATTATACTACAATTACAGCTAATTGCAGCGTATTTTTAATTATGTTGCAATTATTTTTTGAATGCTTGATAACGTTTGATATCGATGATTAGTGACCAATGAAAAATTTTCATTTGTTCAGGCACTGAATAGAGCCTGGACTCCAGCATGCCCTTAAATAGCTGTTTTATTAAATAAAAGAGACAGATAAACATAAATACAACAAGCAAAAGGGAGACAGTCGTTGATACAATCAATGCCATCTATTAACAATTCAAATGTAACTGTTTGGAATCTGATCTATGTGGTTTTTGATTTAGTCTACAATTAGATGTGCTCGTTACTGATAATTGTAGCTCTCTTGATTTAAATGTGAAAGTATAGTTAATTGTAGCTCTAATAGTCTACAATTAGATGCACTCGTTATTGATAGTTGTAGCTCTTATAATTTAAGTATATAACTAATTGTAGCTTATTTTTATAGGTTCAAAGGCGACTCGTGCAATATTTTTACGTCATGGTTTAGTATTTACTACAGGTTTTTCAAAAATGTCTGAACGCCAATATAGTTTACGTACACCAGATGCATTAAATGAACCAATTGTTATGGTTGAATTAGATACATCAAATGGTATAATGTTTCCATTATATGATCCAGATACAAATTTAGTATATTTATGTGGTAAAGGTGATTCTGTTATACGTTATTTTGAAATAACAGCTGAACCACCATTTGTACATTATATAAATACATTTCAAACACCAGATCCACAACGTGGTATTGGTATGATGCCGAAACGTGGTTGTGATGTTACATCATGTGAAATTGCTAGATTTTATCGTTTAAATAATTCTGGTTTATGTCAAGTTATAACAATGACTGTACCACGTAAATCGGAATTATTTCAAGAAGATTTATATCCAGATACATTAGGTGATCAAGCTGCATTAACAGCAGAAGAATGGATAAATGGTAAAGATGCTGAACCAATATTAATATCATTAAAAGATGGTTATAAACCACCTGAATCAAAAGCAACAATAACTGTAACAAAACGTAATATATTAGATAAGGGTGGTAGTACAAAAAGTTTACAACAACAACAACAAAAAGGCACAACACAAACATCACAAATATCTGTAAATTTTATTATTATTATTATTATTATTAGTTAAGATGGAAGTGTAGTGAGGCCTCTATTCGATCTCTGAAAAAGTGACAATTCTAAAATCATAGATTTCTCACTTGTTTTCTGATATATTGACGTTCACGGTGCACCCGACGGAGTTTTAGATTTTGGAAAATTGTCAGTAAATTTGAAAGGGCAGTTTTTCATTAAATTTTTGCACTAGCACTAGCACTATGTAGAAGAAATGATAATTTTTAATCATCACTTTCTCGATTTTTCCTGAGATATATAAACGTCGTAACCAGTGTTGAATCGGGGAGTTCTCGGAGCATCCTATGAAGTTTTAAATTTTGGAAACTTTTCACGTGCAGTTTTTCGTTAAATTTTTGCACTAGCACTAGAATAAGTGATAATTTTTTTATCATCGATTGCTCGCTTGTTTTCTGAGATATACAAACGACGTAACCAGCGTTGAATCGGGGAGTTCACGGTGCATCCGATCAAGTTTTTAAATTTTCACTAAATTCCATAGTTTAGTTTTTCGTTAAATTTTTGCACTAGCACTAGAAGAAGTGATAATTTTTTAATCATCGATTTATCGCTTGTTTTCTGAGATATACAAACATCGTAACTAGCGTTGAATCGGGGAGTTCACGGTGCATCCGATCAATTTTTCAAATTTTCATTAAATTCTAAAGTGTAGGTTTTCGTTAAATCTTTGTACTAGCACTAGAAGGAGTGATAATTTTTGATCATAAATTTCTCATTTGTTTTCTGATATATTGACGTTCCCTAACCAGCGTTCACGGTGCACCCGACGGAGTTTTAAATTTTGGAAAATTGTCACTAAATTCTGAAGTGCAGTTTTTCATTAAATTTTTGCACTAGCACTAGAAGAAGTGATCATTTTTTAATCATCGATTTCTCGCTTGTTTTCTGAGATATACAAATGTCGTAACTAGCGTTGAATCGTGGAGTTCACGGTGCATCCGATGAAGTTTTAAATTTTCATTAAATTCTAAAGTGTAGGTTTTCGTTAAATC
>JAZBGW010001372.1:0-15882 GCA_037464815.1 Mylabris variabilis
GATAACCAGAACTCTGGAAACATTCTATTTATTTATTTATTTATTTATTCATAACAGAATTCATATCAATTTTATAGATAAAAAAAAATCATCTCGATCGAAGTCCATAGGAATCTCCAATTACAGTTCAGGTACAAAAGTCATATTTTTTATTAAGGGGAAGCTGGAGTCCGGCCTCTACTCGATATCAGAAAAAGTGACAATTTCTTATTTGTTTTAAATAATCGATATCTCGCTTGATTTCTGAGATATTTAAACGTTGTAACCAGAGTTGAGTTGGACGTTTCACGGTGCATCCGAGGCAGTTTTCAATTTTGGAAAATTTTCACGAAATTCTAAAGTGCAGAGGAAAATGTCATGTTAAATTCTTTAAAATGACACACTTTTTACAATTTTAAAGATAGAAAATCGTACAGCAGCTTGTTTGAAAGCTTATTCATGGGCAAAAGACAGGTGGTTTCCGAAAAACCCAATTTTAAAAAACCGAAAAAGCTAGAACATTTTCTTTAATTTTTTTCAATAACTTTTTCGATTTTCCAAAATTGATTTTTTTGGAAATCGTCTGCACTACGCCCATGAATAAGCTTTCAAACAATGTGTTGAACTATTTTTTATATTTAATTGTAGAAAATGCGTGATTTAAAAAAAATTAACATGCTCCGACATCTTCCTTTGCACTTTAGAATTTAGTGAAAATTTACCAAAATGGAAAACTCCTTCGGATACACCGTGAAACGCTTAATATCTCAAAAAAAAACAAGTCAGAAATCGATAATTAAAGAAAAAAAAATGTCACGTTGTCGGATATCGAGTAGCGGGCGGACTCCAGCTTTCCCTTAATAAAGAAAACAAATATAAATAGATAACTTGCCGTAACATAAATGTTATTTTGTTTTTTAGAACAGGAAAAACTAAAATTCTCACACTTCTGACTTTAATTAAATAGTTACGTAAGAGAAGTGATAAGATAATAAATAAATAAATAACTAATAAAGTTGTACAACAATAAACCAATTGTAAATTGTTAATAGCTGTAGTAAATTTCGTCTGTAACAAGAATATCAATTGTATTGATTTTTGTGCTATTTTTGCACAACTAAGTCCTGTTCATTGTTGTTTAAGGGATAATTTTCTTAGTGTTACTTATTTAATTTTTTTTAAAATAAGTAGAATACAATACAATATTAATAATACAGTTTAAATCACCTTCCAAGTGACTGAAACAATCCAAATCAATCGAGATAAGCAATATTTCTGTTAAAATAAATAAGTGGACTACCAAAATTGAGTTCAAAATATATAAACATCGCTATAAAAATAAACGAATCCTGTAAATTTCCCTTCAAATTAAGTATTATTCAGATGTGTGGGAATTTTTTTTAATGATAAGAGTACTTATGTAGATATCCATGAAATAAATGAATCAATATTTACCGGTTACTACTCAAAATTGTTCATGTAGTAGGCGATTACCTCATACTTTAAGTAGAAACAACACTCGAATTTCTATAAATAAGTCGTGAGAATTTCAGGATTGAATAAAAATTGGATGTATATAAATTGAGTGTTATGCAAATAATCCAACTTAGAAAATTTATTCAAATATCAAGGATACAAAATTTATTTCAATTTTAGATTGTATATTTTTGGAGGTTTTTCGTAAGTTAGTCCTGTGTTATTCTCAGATGATGGAGTCCTTTTCGGTGCTCGTTGCTTATTTAATTCGAATTCAGTTAAAAAGACATTTATATGTCGAGCAACTCTTTCATCAATCGCTGGTTTATCAATTTCAACATCATCTACTTCCTCTTCTTCTTCATTTAGTAATTTAGATTTTACATAATTTTCTTTTTTCATATAACTTATAGATGGAAACATCCCTGGATGATAATCTAATTTTAATAAACGAAATATATCACTTATAGCTCGAAATTGGCTACGTGAAGTTACAGGGATTACATCATCAGCGACAAATGGATAACCAGCTGGATATTCTATTTCACTAGCAAAGGGTATATGTTTTGCTAGAAAAGTTGGTTTATTATTAATACATTTACTTGTCAATTCAAAATAGCGAATTTTATCATTTTTACGCAATTTTCTAGCACATATTAATGCATATCCTTTGTCAACACAATATACCCAGAAATCAAAAAAATATGGTAAATTTTCTTTCGGATCTTTTTCAATAATCACTGGATCATTTAATACAAAACCAGGCTGTGTTACACGATGTGCAACATAAATTAACGTATAACCAATTGGTAGATTTGTGTTTTTTATTTCATCATATTCAGATTGATTAAAATCAATTTTATTATTGCCATAATTTAAATAGTAGTCTACATCATCAGTTTCAGAAACTGTTAATTTTTTAACAGGTCTGCCAGTAGTTGTTGTATAATGATTATTGATTAACTTACCTGATGAAATGTAATTTTTTTGCATAATACGTAAAAATCGTTTCTTATCATTTTTATCGTAATATAATGGTAATGGTCTTTGATAATAACGTAATGTAATTGCTCTTGTTAATTTCTCAATTAAACCCTCTTCATCTTCAACATATTGCTCAAAAAACACTTCATTCTCATCAGTTACTGAAAATAATTCATTATAGAATATGAAATAATCAAAATCATTTTTCATTGTAATCATCTCAAATTTTATATTGTTTGGTTCAAAATTTCTAGCTTCATTTAATATTGTAAAACGACGATTACTATTATTACCAACAGGATCGTCATCATTTGTTAAATATATCAAAAGTTTCTCATAATGTTGCGATTGAATATTCATTAATTTCTTTTTGCACAAAAGAAAGAAATGACTCAAATCGAACGATTGTAAATCCTTTCTTTGAAAATTCTCAATTAAATCATCCAATTTCAATTGAGAAACCATTTTTAAATGTTTAACAACATCAATCATATTTGTTTTAAAATCGATTATTGTCGATTTTCGTTCATTATCATCATCAACACCATCTGGGTTTGGTACAATTATACCAAACGGACACCAATTACGTCTGTTAGTTAACAACAATAATGAATTTGCGATTTCGTAACATGCACGTAAGCATACTTCAAAATACGTTAACTCATTATCCTGGTTCATTTGAACAAACATTGAAGGATGTGTATCAATTGCTATCAATACATATGATGGTTCATGGTAATCTCCTAAGTTTTGTTCTATATCTTCTTCGCTATCAGACATCTAAAAAAAAACAAAAAAATAAAATATGAAATATGAGACATTGTAAGAAAATGTACTTTTATTGTTTTTGTTTAGTCTACCAAAGCCTTATCGCATTGTTTACATTCTTGAAAACGTACAAAAAGTGAGGTTAGACGATACAATTAAATAAATCAACACAAAACCTTTTAATTAGGCATTGTCAACTTATAAACTGCAACAATTGAATATTAATCATTAAATTATTCTCGTTTCAATTAAAAACTTTCGTAATATTGATAAAATAAATCTTTTACATTTCCATTTTTATCAAATTGTTTGAATATGCGTCACTATACGCATGCGTAATATCTCTTTTCTTTAAATTTAATGGGTATTTAATAACAGTTATAATTTCAAATAATTATAAAAAAAATTTCTTAAGAATCGATAAAATTATTGAATTTTTATTTATTTTAATAATAATTATAATTACCTTCAATCTTTGGTAATTTTCAGCTCACACTACCACCGCCTACTAACGCTTTCAAAGAAATGCAACAAAGAAATGCAAAGAAATGCAGACAAGTGTGAAAAGAAAAGTACTTGACAATAGACAAAGAAAGCAATTGTTTCATAGGTAATAAGTAACAATGACCGTCAGGCGCGAAATACAAAAACGACGCAAAATAGTAACGTTTATATGCTATTTTAATTCGCAAAACTTACTTAACGGTAATTAAAGTTGTTAATTAAGAAATAAATTAAACACCAAACGTGTTTTCATTATTCTATTAAGCTGAAATAGAATAATTCGCACTACTTAATAGAATAATGGCGTCTGTGTTACTAGAGAGTAACCAGACTGCCACCTGTACGCGATAGCTTTTATGTCGACGCTGCCAGCTTAAAAATGTCTTCAGTAAATCTAAGGTATTTTTAAATTAATCCAGTATTGGATTGATTTAAAATTTTTAATAATATTGAAATTCTTCAACGTACGATTGAGAAATTCAACGAAATTTAATCGTTTAAAGTATATGTAGGGGCATATTGTAGTGATATCTGGATAGTTATATTAGGATTTTGATTTTAGATTTCTTGTGATAATATTTTTGAAATGTGTAAAATTGATAGTAATTTGAGAATAAGATGGATTTAGTGATAATTTTTTTTCAATTCTGAAATTTATTTTTCCCACTAATTTTATTTAGGGACAGTTGGCAACATTGCATAGCCCTGTTATTTTTATTAAATGGCTTCTGTATGTGTATGTATAAACTAGTGCGTCAGTATGTTGATATTTTAACGATTTTACTAACATAAACAACGCCTTAAATTATTAAAATTATATTTATTGTGTTTGTGAGATGATTAATTTATAAATATAATAAAATAAAAATGCATCCATATTATATATTTTTATATATAACACAATCTAGCTATAATGGATAATTGTTGTTTTTTTCCCTACAAAATGGTGGGTGTTTATTTGGTCACTATTATTATAAGTTGTTTATTATTATTTACAACGGTAAATTCAACAAAAACCAAAGATTGTCCAGAAATTTGCAGTTGCTTAGGTTCATATGTTGATTGTGCATCAAAGAAAATAGGGACAATACCATCAAATCTGCCAAAATGGACAAGTCACCTGTGAGTATTTTGTTTTTTATTTAATTAATTAATTTTGTTATTATTATTATTATTATTGTAATATTTATTGTTACTCTTATCACAAAGTATACGCCCCATATCGGATTTAATTAACAATTGAGTCGTATATCACACGATAAAATTAATCGATCATAAATGGGAAAATAACAATAGAAACAATAGAGAAAAACAACAATAAAATCAGTAGGCGATGAATAATTCGCATTGTTTCATTGTTTATTATCAATTTCCCAAACAAAAGATAATCAAAATATTTTTCTTATTGTAATCCTGAAAATATGCCATAAACTCGACAATAAATCAGAGTCGGACTGGGCCGCCAGGTAATTGGGCAAATGTCCAGTGGCCCACCAAATTCGTCTTCTAAAGGGCCAGTAAAACCATGAATAACTAAGAAATTAATCAAAACGTATGGATTAAAAAAAACTTCAATGTAATGACAAAAGTGGGGTTAATAATAATAATTTGACCCTGATGGGTCGGAGGGTTTACAATGTCGTGTAGAACAACGTAATAAACCTGAACAACCAGCATAGTATACAGGTGTTCTCTGATTTTTATTGCCCACTTAAACGGAAACGCTCCAAATGTCCTCCACAGATTTTGTTCTTCTTGCCATACAACGTGGTTATTTAAAAGTAGACAATTCTTTTTGAACTCCTTGACGAACGATTCGAAAAATATTTAACGGATTTATAGAATAGTCCCTGCGGAACGTTTTAGCTAAATTAGAACCTCGTAGCTAATGTGGAAGTCGGCCAAAAAACGTCGCGTTTTTTTATCAACCTGCTGTACAAGTAGAATGACGATTATCTTTCCAACATTGATTCTTTTCTCGTTTTTGTAAAATAGTACAAAACTTTTCGTCTCATAATTTCATCCCCTATCTACCTCTAAGAATAAATGGGCGACTTACGGGACATTCTGTCTAAGGAGGGACACTTGGGGCGTTTTCTTTGTAAGTTTCGCCTGTGGTTGCCATTTAATTTGAAGGGTTGAAGTCTATTAAATTGAATATCTAATGGTGTAATTTTATTTATAGCGATTTACATAATAATGTCATTAAGAAATTGAACGATATTATATGGAGAAATTTGACCAAATTGACTGAATTAAAATTAAATAAAAATAACATAACAATTATTCCAAATGATGCATTCAGTTATCAAAAACAATTAAAAATACTGTGAGTATTTCAATTAAAATTGTAATTAATTAATAAAACATATAACAATTATGATTATTGTAGTGAATTAAATCGTAATCATCTCATTACAATTGAAGCTTTAACATTTAAATCATTAGAACATTTAACTGTATTAAAATTGAAACGAAACCAAATAACTCAACTCAAAGATGGGGCGTTTTATGGATTATTATCAATTGATAAATTGTAAGTTGATCGGAAAAAAATTTATTAATTTCTATTCTAAATTGATTTATTATTTTTGTTAAGAATATTGGATTATAATCACATACAAGTCATTTCAAAGAACTGGCTTTATGGTTTAAAATCGTTAAAAGAATTATCAATTAGTCATAATGAAATTGTATCTATTGAATCTGACGCCTGGGAATTTTGCAAACGTTTAGCCGTACTGTAAGATTGTCTAAAATTAATTGTTATCGATTATTTAATTATGTTTTCTTTTAGAGATTTATCTTATAATAAATTAGAATCAATAACTACTGATTCATTTAAGAATCTTGGTGATCTCCAAAAATTAGCTTTAAGTAATAATAGAATAACATTCATACAAGAAGACGCATTCAGACATTTAACTAATTTAAAGATACTGTAAGTTAATTTATAAATAAATCAAATATTAATTTAATCTTATTTAATTCAATTCAATTACTTTAAATAGGCATTTAAATAATAATAAAATTTCATGGACGATTGAAGATGCAAATGGTGTATTCCAAAGCCTTACCAATTTAATGAAATTTTCATTAGCTGAAAATGATATTAAATCAATTAATAAAAATGCATTTGTTGGTTTAAAAAATGTTACATATTTGAATTTGGCTAACAATAATATAACATCAATACAAAAAAATGCTTTTACAGAAGTGCCTTTACTTACGGTATGAATCCTTTTTTAAATTGCAAATTTGTATTATAAAGAGACTAGGAAAAATGGTTTCATTTTTTATTTGTATTTAAAAAATAACAAAATAACCAGAACATAACCGATTATTGGTATTGTAAAGAATTAGTCAGATATTAAGAGAACGTGACTTTTTCATGAACGTTCCCCTACATTGCTTACATGTTTCGGTTCAACACTACTGGACGCTTTTCTTTTATTACTTTTGGTCGAGAACACCCTCAAAGTCGTTTAAAGTCAATCACGTTATAAAATTCTCAACGAAATTGCCTATTGTTCAATTGAAAATATTTGACCGTGACCTGCCCTGATACGGCGAAATGATTGGACTTTATTAAACAAATCCACTTATGGTTATATAAAACATGTTTGACTCCCCTTTTTATAGAAATTTTACGTTTTTCTTTGTAAAAAAACTTTGTTTATAGTCCAATATTGGAAGTAGTGAACATGAATTATTTTTTGATATATGTAATAGAATTTGTCCAGTGGCGGTTACTTATACGCAGAGCCGCTGAGATATTCAAAATAATAAAGCAATTCAAATAATAATTCAAGGACTTATTGAGTAGTCTCTAGAGAACATTCTAGCAAAATTAGAACCTCGTAGCTCATTTGAAAGTCGGTCAAACAATGCTCGTTTTGAACAAAACGAAACGAAATCGAAGATACTCCCCACATTAATTTTTGTCGTTTCTCCATGGTATTCTAGAAAAATGCAAATCATCCCTATCTGTTCCAGAACAAAATGGAGAAAAACGAAAAAATCAATGTTGGTGAGATCCTTGAGTCAGTCTAAATCATTTTAAGTGTGCAGCTTGTTAGTAAATATCTCGACATGGTCAGACGCTAGTGTTTTTTACCGACTTCCAAATAAGCTACGAAATCCTAATTTTGACAAAATGTTCCTCAAGGACTACCCAATAAATTCTTGAAATGTTATTCGAATTGCTCTATTATTTTGATTGAAACGGACCAACTGTGTATTTCCAGTCAGGAGAGAAAAGTATACGTTTTAAAATGGGTCCATTCTTATGAAGCTATTATTAGTTGTCGAGCGATTCGATAATATTTCAAGTATCTGGAGGAGAGTCCATGCAGATCATTTTAGCGCAATTAGGACTTTGTAGCTAATTTGAAAGTCTGTCAAAGGAACGCTCGTTTTGGACAATGTCGACATTTTCAAAATTGAGCTAAACACTTGAAACAATTAAAAATGACTCATAGACGCTCTTAACATTAATCAAGAATGTCTCGCATATTTTCTAGGATGTAATACAGAAAAACGACGGGGAAAAAACAGTATTAGGAGGGTCTTCGAGTCATTTTTAGCCGTTTTACGTGTTCAGCTCATCTTTGAAAATCGCAACTTTATCCAAAACGAGCGTGCCTGTGCCAACTTTTAGGTTTTAATTCTGCTAAAATGATGAAAATATTATTCAATTCGTTCGTCAACTAACAAGAGTTTCATAAGAATTGACCACATTTAAAACAAACACTCTGTATACAGGTAAGATTATGAAAAATAGAAACCGGAACATTAGTTAGCTTATTCTTATTTTCGAATTGGAAACTTCGTAGTACTTGAAGTTCAATGTGTTAAACGAAATTCGAAGAAAATATTCCTTAGGCCCTTAGAGGGTTGCCAGGCTCCAGGGGAAAATACACCGCTCCCCCCGCTACTCGTCGGGCCTGATAAAAGCAAGTGGATAATTTACAATTTTTACAGGAGCGGAACTACCGTATAGTAAACAGGAGCAGTGCTGGGTGACCCTAAGATCCTGTCTTTATAAAAAAACAATTTGTAAACGTGCACTTGATTATTTTACTGAAGCCATTATATCTCACCTCATCCTCATCTCCTCCAACCATAAATAATAAAACATTGTTTATCATTTTATTATTGCAATTCAAGTGAAAGTTGTTTAAAAGGCTGAGTTGAGTTTTGCTGGGTTCCCAAATTTTGAAGTTCCGCCACTGGATTTTTACCAGATGAACATGCGGATAAATGTAAATTATTTAATGCTCTGGACAAATTCTATTGTTAGGCCATATAAAATAGTTTGATTTAAAATCACTGTTCAATATTTTCAGTCTTGAAGTATACTCTGCAATGCATTCAATTTTTTAGTCTCTTTATAAATACAAGCAATATTTTAATGTATTTAGATGTATTTGTTTTGATTTGAATATTGTAGGATCTTATAATAAACACAACTTGGTTATTATGTGATTGTAATTTACGTTGGTTTTATGATTGGCTTTATACGAAAAATTTCAAAACAGTTATAACAATTTGTGCTTATCCGGAATGGTTGAGGGGACAAAATTTATTAGAAGTTCCAGCATCGAATTTTACATGTGGTATTTATTATCGTTTAATTTAAATAATAATAAATGATTAATTTCTTATTTATCACAAGATGCTCTACCAAAACCAAGACTAATTGAGGAACCAGAACCAGAAATAATGGCATTGAAAGGTGGTAATATTAGTTTGAATTGTAAAGCTATGTCAAGTTCAAATAGTGAAATGACTTTCCAATGGAAAAAAGACAATATTGAATTAATTAATAGAGACGTTATAGTTAAATCTAGTACAGATGGTAAAAATATTGAAACAATATCAATATTGAATATTTATAATGTTGAACATACTGATGCTGGTAAATATCAGTGTGTTGTATCTAACGTATTTGGTACTACTTATTCGCAAAAATCTAGTATTTCAGTATTAAGTAAGTGTATTTTTTGATTGAATTATAATTATTAATTTGAATATTTTTTAGTTTTTCCAATATTTACAAAAATACCACAAAATGTAACCGTACAAACAGGAGCTATTGCAAAGTTAGAATGTGCAGTTTATGGGGAACCACAACCAGAGATTGCATGGCAGAAAGATGGTGGTAATGATTTTCCTGCTGCTAGAGAACGTCGAATGCACGTTATGCCAACTGATGATGTATTTTTTATCACTGACGTTAAACCGAGTGATATGGGTGTGTATAGTTGTACCGCTCATAATACAGCTGGTACAACTGTAGCCAATGCTACAGTAATAGTACAAGGTAATTTTATTTTATTAAATCAATATTTAAAATGATAGATTTAAATTATAGAAAAACCATCATTTGTTAAATCAATGGAAAATAAAGAAGTGACTGCTGGTGAATTAGTTGTTCTTCAATGTATGGCTAGTGGTACACCAAAACCAACAATTAGATGGTTTAAAGATAATGAACCGTTAACACTAACCGAACGTCATTTTTTCACAGCTGAAGATCAATTAATGATAATCGTTGATACAGTACAATCTGATTCTGGTGTGTATGAATGTCGTTTAAATAATTCGTTAGGTGAAGAAACTGGATGTAGTCATCTTAAAGTGAATCCTGGTACATTTATAAAAAAATCATCGTT
The DNA here is from genome assembly GCA_037464815.1 of Mylabris variabilis. Taxonomy (NCBI): domain Eukaryota; kingdom Metazoa; phylum Arthropoda; class Insecta; order Coleoptera; family Meloidae; genus Mylabris; species Mylabris variabilis. The sequence goes on from JAZBGW010001372.1 coordinate 10,389, forward strand.
TCATTTAAATATTTATCCAAATTATTATTATTAGGTTTTATTATTGGTAATTTTACAACAAGTGATATGATGGGTATAATAATAATAACAGTAGTATGTTGTGCTGTTGCAACATCAATAGTATGGGTTGTTATTATTTATCAAACAAGAAAACGTTTAACACCATCAAATGGTACAAATAGTCAATTAGAAGGACCAACTGTTATAGAATTTACAGATAAAGCGATTATACATTTTACTGATAATGTATCAGATCGTTCATCTTGTAAAGATTCAGGTACTGGTGATTCAGCGAAACGTAGTAATGATGATTTAGTACCTGAAGAATATAATTCAATTATTGAAGAAAACACAATACCACAACAACAACAACAAAAAAGACAGTGGCGTAGAGCTAGTTTAGTCTATTTACCAACAGATTCAAATCATTCACATACACCATTATTACATACTGATAATGGTGTATATACACGTTCAACAAATCATGATCGAATCGATAAAATTGATGAAATACAACAAATAGATGATGATAATAATATAATAACAGAACAGAAAAATACTGAGTAGTTATTATTTTGTTACATGAATTTCCTATTTCAATGGTACAATTATAAATTATATATACATATATATATACTTTATATATTATACAGTATGTCCTATTTACACGTATCTTCTAATTCATCTTACTGTTAGTTTCATACCTGTAATCTAGAAGATTGTATTTTAGATAGGACAAATTGTATATACTTTCAGTTCCTGATTTTTTTCTAGATTATAATTTTTTGACTGTTTTTTTTTCTTTAAAAGGCACATTTATTGCCTTGATTGTTAAAAATTACTTCCAAATAATCAAAATTGCATTTGCTAAAATCAAAAAAGCAAACGAAATTATTTGAACAAAAAATCGACAATAATGCTCCAAATTGCAGCTATTTACAAACAAACAAAAAACGCCTTAAAATTATTATTAAGACTGAAACTTATTTTTGTCCAGTATTAAATTATAACGCTAATTTTATTTAAGTTTTTCTTCTTCTTTCAAATAGGTTTAAGGATAAAATTAACCAAAAATTTTAAGAAATATCTTTTTTTATGTGATTCCTTGAAATTTTATTAAATATGATCCGTCGTGATTAAAACTCAGTGAATACTTATATAAACTTACAAAATTAACCCGAGGCAGCGTTGAAATTCTTTATTTATTTTTTATTTAAAAAAAAAACAGTAATCAAGGCATTTTTGGGCAGCTTTTCTGTGAGATTCCTATCTTGATTTAATATTAATATATTTTAAAACAGAGAGGATACCTCGTTTTTGTATCAATGTTTAAAGCGATCATTGTATTTTATTTTAATTGCTTTCAAGTATTAAGCTTGCGCCTAATGTGTGCCTTATGGTATAAATGCACTCACTTATGCCTTGATTTAATAAAAGTGTTTCTTAATTATCTTGAGGCCTTACACGAATATTACTATCGGAAAAACTATTTTTCTATAAAAAGGAAACATGTCTATTTTTAGCATATGCAGTTTTGATAAGTCCATCCCAGTTTTATATTTTTTTGATTTAAAATTTCCGTGATATTACGTTGATAGGTAATTTTTTTTTGTAGACTTAAAGATTTTGTTAGTATACGACCCATGTACAATATTTAAAAAAAAATATATTCCTGTAGGTATCAGTCATGTAGTCTGTATGGGTAAATTGTATTGAAAGTGCTTTATTATTTATTAATGTATGTTTGTTGGTGTGTTTGTGGATGTTTTCTTGTTTACAAAGGAACGTATAACAATATTTTGTTAAATTGTGCTATCAGTATAAATGTTTTTTATTTGCTATTTTCATTTATTATCATTAGAACATAGTTTTTGCATTTTTGTTTTGTTTTTACGACATTTTCAAATTTACTAATTATTTATATGCATTGTTTTTTAATGTTATATTGTTGTTAGCTTTAAATATTGCGCGTTCTATTGATAACGTGTAAAATAAAACCCGATAACATGTAGTAGCAAAGTTCAAGAATTGATTAACTCAATTTTGACGATTGTAGTTATAGAAATTGAAAATATACAAATAAATAAATTAGTAAATTTGAAATTATTCTGTTCTAGTAACAATAAATGAAAATATGACAGTATAAAAATACGAGAATTGGAAAAATATGTAAAGATATATATTTTTAGGTTCTTATAATCCCAATTTATAGTATTATTAAGTATACCTCATTGTGATGATATTTTTTGTCCAAAATAACAGTCATATTGCAGTATATATTTTACATTTAGCCTTTCCTGTAGTTGAATTATCCTTATTTATTAGGAAAATTGTAACGATATGGATAGGTAAATGAAAGAAAAATTGAAACCAAAACAATGTTTATTAATTATATTTAATTTGCACTTCTTCTAAGAGCCCTAGATCGGATATTTTCCATAGTACGCATAACTAACCATCTTGACAATTTCGGTGATATTGAATCAAGCGTATGAACAATACCAACTAGTATTGTATGAGGAAAATAACCGGCGGTACGTCGATGAATACCAATCGTTTTTAAAGCTTCACCAACATATTTATTGGGCGATGGTGCCATCCATGTCGATGAACGTATTCTCGACATATTTGTTGCAACATATCCGGGTAGTATACACTGGACTATAATGCCATGTTTTAAATATTCAGTAGCGAGATCTTGTGAAAATTTATCGACATAGGCTTTTGTGGCAGCATAAACTGTCAATAATGGACTTGGAATTTGAGCTGATGCCGATGATATGTTAACAATAACACCACGGCGACGTTCCACCATACCAGGTAAAATAATTTTACACATATTTGTTACTGAATAAATATTACAATCGATTATCTTTTTATAAATATCATCTTTATCTTTTAATTCAAGAAAATACTCAGGATGTGGATAACTCATTCCAACATTGTTGATAAGAACGCCGATTTCGTAGCCGTTTAACTGTTTTTCAATATCTTGGTAAGTTGTTGTTGTATTTGTAAAATCTGCTACGACAATCTTCGTTTCCACTCTATACTTGTTTTCTGATAACAGTAAATAATTGTTAGTAATATTCAATTGAAAATAAGTTCCACCAAAATAATACCGATTTCTTGGGCTACATTTTCTAGCTTCTCTTTCGTTCTACTTATCAATATGATGTTTAATCCTTTTTTGGCTAAAAGTTGTGCATACGCTTTTCCTATACCATCAGTTGCTCCGGTTACGACTAAAACATTTTAAACGTTTGACCTAATTAAAATATTCGATACAGATTTTGTCATTTTTGTGACACAATCACAAAATTGATTACTCAGTGAAAACGCTACCTATTGTTTTATTAAATTTGAAATTCTAATCGATTTCATTGTATTAACACTACCGTTTTCCTTCAAAACATTTTATATATTTTGCAATGTTGAATTTTATCAAAACTGATTAATTATTGTCTAATAATAAAGCGACGCACCCTTGTATGGATAAGGGTGCGGTTTTATCGATTTATATTTTCAAATTATTCGATAATAAGAAAATTAATAGAACATACCTGCCCAACTTCCCATTTCTTTTAAATTCACACCATTTATACCTAATGATACAGCAATAAAATTATTATAAAGCACCCTTAATATAAAACGTAATAATTGGAAACCAACTATTGATATACAAATAAGGCCAAATTTTTCTAAATTTGTAAACATTTTTATCGGTTTTGATTTTTCTAATAAACTAAAAATTTATGTTAATAGAACCAAATATCGATTTTATTTAAATTAAAGTTACTATTACACTGATAAGACCACCATCGTTCACTTTTTGATTTTGATTATTTGCTATTTTAGCGCATGCTCGCATCAACTGTGTTACCCCTTTCTATAATTTCCTTTTATTTTCGATAATTAATAATAATGCACTCAATGTTGGAGAAAATAATGGAAGATTTTTTAGAAGAATCCGTCACGACTTTCACAACGACCTAGTTGTACGGAGATAGTGTGAGTTTTTTCTATTTTTATAACAACTATTTTAATCACGCTCATCTTAACATACTGTTATCAGCTGTATAAATAGTCGTAGATAAGAAAACGCATCGTTTTAAAAAATTTGTTTATTCAAAAAAATATCGTGATTAGAATGCGGATATTCCTGTAACAGCACGGCCCAAAACTAACGCATGAATATCGTGTGTTCCTGAAAATTATCAATAAGAATCACTGGAAAATCAGTTGAAAATTCGTTAATTTACCCTCGTAGGTATTGACGGTTTCTAAATTAACGAGATGTCGAATTATATGATATTCATCATGAATACCATTACTGCCGAGGATGTCTCGTGCTAACCGAGCGATTTCCAACGCTTTTCCGGCGTTATTTCTCTTCAATAAACATATCATTTCCGGTGTATATCTATAATGAATTAGTTCGTATTTATTGATAATTTAATTAAAACACCTACTGTTTATGATCCATTAATCGCCCAACATGTAAACATCCGTTCAATCCTAACGCTATCTCGGTTATCATATCGGCAAATTTTTTCTGGATCAATTGATTTGCTGCTAATGGTTTATTGAATTGTTTTCGTTCCATTGTGTAATCTTTGGCTATTTTCAGGCAATTTTCAGCGGCGCCCATGGCGCCCCAAGCTATCCCATAGCGAGCGTTATTCATCAAATTGAATGGGCCATGTAGCCCTTCCGCATTTGGTATAAGATGGTCTTCTGGTACTTGCACATTATCTAAAAGTATCATACCAGTTGTACTGGCGCGTAATGATAGTTTTCCTTCGATTTTCGGCGTTTTCAATCCTTTTACATGTTCTTTTCGGTTGATTATAAAACCACGAATTCTACCATCTTCACAGTTCGCCCATAGGACTAATATATCGGCTATTGGTGAATTTATTATCCATGTTTTACTGCCGTTTAATGTGTAAATTTTAGATTTTCCATCATATTTTGCTGTCGTCTCTAATGATGCTATATCACTACCGTGATTTGGTTCAGTTAAACCAAAACAACCGACAATTTCGCCTTTGGCTAAAAAGTGTTTCTCCAATAAAAAAAAATGATTTGTTTGCCAAATGAAAAGAAAGTTGATAGGAAATTTTACATAATTGTTAACTGAATGTCATTAACAAGCCTTAACATTGTAACACTAACTGACTTTCAACAGGAAAGTTCAACGACTCAATAAAATCCTACAACTCTCTTTTTTAGCAATGGACAGAATTGAATGAGTATCGGAACATTACAGAACGAGAACTGAGAGACAGAGAAAGGTAAGTCGTGAAATTTAATTGACGATAATTATTTTTTTCTATTTTGTGTTTCAGAAATTAAGCATACCAAAAATGGTACTTTATAGAGAGGGTAAAAAACGATTTATTTTTATTAATTTAAATGTTCATTAACTAAATTGAAAATGTGATTTTTCAGATGTACACACGATCAAAAAAAAGAAAGCGAGTCTTGAGCG
>JAZBGW010001373.1:0-15879 GCA_037464815.1 Mylabris variabilis
TAACTATTGGTGATAGTAGTAATGATTTTTTTTACAATCGAACAGAAACTGCTAATTTTCTGCCCCTATTTCATATGTGGAAAGTGTCAAATTCCAGTCCAGTAGAATCGTTACTAGGCGATAAATCCTTGTTTCTGATTGGTGGACTACTTTTCCGCCCATGGAAAGAAAAGTAGCTATTTTTCTGCAGTATTTAACTTATTTATTCTATTCAATCAGAAATTAGTAGGAAATAATATAAGACATTCTATTACCAAAGCCACAAGTATAATAGTCACTTTATGTACATATGTATAAGTCGTAGATGCAATATTTTTATTGTTTATTTTTTTGCTAGATTTATTCTGGTTTGGGATGGAAAAAGAAATATAAAGCACCGACTGATTTTTGTTTTGCTATAAAACATCCACGGCTACAAGAACCAAAGTCGACTAAATACATTAAATATTTATGTGCTGAAGACCAAACAACATTGGAACGTTGGATGGTAGGAATGCGTATTGCCAAATATGGTAAACAATTAATGGACAACTATAGGGCTGTGATAGATGAATTGGCACAAGAGGATCTTGATATTTTAGCACATGCTAGAAGTTGTTCAGTTAGTTCAATTGCTGTACAATCGAATGTAACCACACCAACACAAGGGTAATTATTAATAACAATAACAATAATAATTACAATAATTTTATCAAAATTGTAGAAAATTTATAATTCTCAGATATCATGGAAGTGAAGCCGGTTATGGAACACAAAGTGAAACATATTCAGCACCATCTGAAACTAGTTCCGGCCGTCATAGTCGTGCTAGTAGTTCCAGTTCGAGTGGTTGTATGTCTGATGGTGCACCATCCAGTTGTGAAAATGCTTTCGATTCGGAATTTCCTATGGGAACGATCAAAAGGAAACCATCAATGAAACCTAGTCTACCATTAACGAATATTACACGACAATTAAAGGAAGTCGGTGAGACACGTGATGAAGTTGATGGTACTTCAACAACAACCAGCCCAACTAACATTAATTGTAATAATAATAATTCTGGTACTTTAACACGTCGCCATAGTAGAAGAAAATCGAGTACTAATTCATCGAATGATGATTCATCAAACTCATCAGGTACTTTAAAACGACAACATTCGTATAAAACACGTGGTTCGGTTGAATCAATGGGTGGACGTAGTGGGAATTCAACACCTGTCCGTGAACGGGCTTCACCGTTTAATGAACGACCGCCTAGTTCGGGATCGGTTCAAAGTCCTGTTGTTAGTCCTAATAATATGGACATGCCTTCTTGTATGGTATGGTTAAATTCATTTTTTGTTTTCCTCTTTTAATTGAATTTATTTGTAGACTGATTCTATTAGTTCATTACCACCACCACCACCACCACCGGAAACAAATAGTGATCTAATAAATGATTCATCATCCTACCAATTACCACCACCACCACCACCATCGGCGGCGGAAGTTTACAATTCAAATCTATCATTAGATAGTTTACCACCGCCACCAAATCCAAATGAATTACCACCAATGACTGGTGCTGAATTAACTGGTAGTCAATTATCATTGATGTCATTACCACCACCACCTGGTGAAAATAATAATAATAATAATAGTGATACAGGTACAATACGTCGCCGGAAAGGTAGCATAACACCAACAAATAATCAAAGCCCGAATCGGACACCAACACAAGACTTATCGCCTGATCATACTCCGACACAATCACGTTTGAATACACCGTGCTTTAGTCCACCATTGTCGAATTGTAGTACACCGACACAGTTAAATCCACCAATTACGTTCAATAATAATAGTCCAACACATTATGATAGAAATAGTAATGAATATGGAACAACAACGAGTCAGAATTTAATAAATTATCGACAAATCAGTAATACACTGCCAACACAATCATTTAATAACAATAATGGCTTAAGATCATCATTAAGACAGAGTTCATTACCGCGACAAATCTCATCAAATAGTATAGCATCAACGAATAGTTTGAGTAATTGTAATAATACAATTTATAATAGTGGTATTGTATCGCCGCATGTTCAACGTAAAGTCAGTTTTCAAGATGACAATAACAGTCCAAAGAAAACAACGAAAAAGATCACTTTCAATCTAATACCACAAGAAGTACCACCATTACCAAAAAAACCACCACCACCAAAACGTTCCGATAGTACGAAATTATCCAGTCCGAAGAAACTTGTTGAACCACCAATTGATTTTTTAAAAGATTTACAACGTGTTATGCGTAAAAAATGGCAAGTTGCACAAAAATGTAAATTAGAACCATCGACAACACCACATGAAGTGTTAGGTTTCCGTGATCCACCGCCGTTATTACCCGATTATAAAGAACATAATGTTTCGAATTGGGTACAGGAGCACTACGGGCCAAATAATGTTTATGAAAATGTTTACCAACATGATAATAATGGTAGTTGTATTGATAATGTTGTTGAATATGCCACCAGTCCGGTGCATGCGGTGCGAAATGATGTGGTAAGGATGAAACGACCACCGCCACCGCCACCGAAACGTAGTGAAACTACACAATTGACCACGCCGAAAATCCATTGATTCCTACTGTAATAAAAACGAAATAATTGGAAAATAATAGCATATCAATAGATGGGCTTTTTTGCTACATTTCTAATAATTGCAATACTGCTTATTTTTCATTAAAAAAGAAACAATAAAAGTGATATCGTCCAATTTGAAAAAGAAAATAAGTGTATACTGCCATATTAACCGCCGCCTAATTGGCCATGTGATTGATTATTAATGAATCTTAAATGTGCCATTTTTTTAAAATAATAATAATAATAATTAAAAAAGACACTACACAAATTTAGTGATGATGAATTTTTGCGAAACATTTTGTCTTGTAAATAATTTATCTCATTAGTTACAATTTTTAAAGAATCTTGAAAATATTTATGGTGCTTCTAGGATAAAGTTGAATTTGTTTCTTTCTCTCATCTTTGCGTTGGAAAATTTACAGGGTTACACTGCATCAGATGATTTCAATGTAAATAGAAGATAATTTTGTCAACAGTTTTGGTTTTTCTTTAAATTAGTTAATTATAATTAATTGATTAAATAATGAAATGTTTTACAAGTATATGTATAACAATGGTTATTATTGATTATATACAGATGTGTATAAGATCTCTTTTACATAAAGGCAATGTGTCCTAATTATATATATACAATTTTTATATGTTTTTTATATAATAACGATAGTGGATTTTATGATTAATTGTTTACTCTATTTCTCATCATGTAGATTCAAATTTTCTGTGTGTAGTAGAAGGAAATAATCGAAACTATTATCATCGGAATGGGGATGGTGATTTATAGGAAATTGTGCAATTTTTCCTTCTATTTACACGTCTGTACACACCCCTAGATAGATGGAATTTATTTAATTGAATCAAAATATCTACCAATGTTAATTAATAATGAAACTTTTCCATTAATTAGCCATTTTTTCTTTATATTTATTTGTACTATTTTTCTTGACCATATACATACACACTTTGTACACATATTTCACCATTTCTCTACTAATTGTTATAATTAATAATTATAATATAAATATTTAAAAAAAAAACTTGATTTAATTACAATTCCCACTGTCTCCAATCGGTAGAATTTCAGCAATGTTCAAAATCAATAAACAACGTGTGCGTATAGGCAACCAACAATACACCCTTGAAATTCTTTGTTCCTTGATTTATAAAGAAAGCTTTAATAAGTTTGCACGCACCCCTTTTTGAGTATAATGACTATTTCACAATTATCCGACTCTAATTATTAAAGATAATCGTCATATGCCAATGGAGCGTGAGTTTCCATTAGAATATTCGGCTGCCTAAGACGACAACGACCCCTTTATACCCCATTCGTATTACAGTTGGAAATTCTCTAATTTATGAAATCGGCTTAAATTTTATGTAAGGTGCTTTCAGAACTTTATATAGAGCACTAATAAACAATTATCGTTAAATTAGCGTTCAAATTTTGATTGTAGAAATAAGAACCGTAGCGCAGGTGATTAGATAATTAGAGATTTCACAACTTTTAAACTCGATTGTATGTGGATTTTTTTAATTTTTATTTTTTTAGATAATTAATTAACTGTCTGTGTCTGCATCTTATTGCGGTTTTGTTTGTTGAGCAATAATTCCAGTTTCGTTCAAAAATCGTACATTCATTGCAGGCCCGGACTGGACAGGGCGGATAGGCGGAGATTTCCTCCGGGGCCAACTGTCTTTAAAAAAAAATGCCATATATTTAAAATGTAGGCGCTGTACTGTCATGATATTTTAATTGTTTTAGCAACCCCCTGCTCTCTTATTTTAAATGAAATGGCGTTTTTTATTGCATTTTTGAGTTCTGTAGTTAAATCGAGGGAGACTTTGATGGTACGGCTTACTGTCGAGAGCTAACAATTTTCAGTTATTTTAACTTTTAGTATGGTCCAACGCTAACAATTTTCAGTTATTTTGACTTGTGAAAACTTCAAAATTGTCTGAAAGAAAAATTCATTTCAGCTAAACGCTGAAGGATAATTGTATTCCTGAAGCTTTGGTAGAAATTTGCATCATTTGTGCTACTTAATTTCCAAATTTCAACTTTTAAGCGGCAAGAATTTCAAAAATATGATTTTTTAATCAAACTGTAAAATTTTAGCTTCTACTAACAATAAACCTTCTGCGCCAGACCTACAGGTTACATTAACAGAGTCCTCTTCGATTTCATCAAAGAATTCAAAAATCCAATAAAAAATGTACCGTTCTATTTAAAATAAGTTTGCTAGAATAACGAAAATATTTTTTTGAGCAAATTCAGGCGGAGAATCGGCTCCAGTCAAAATTTTATAAACTTCTTGTCCTGCTAATGGCCCATCGTCAAGGCACACCCGGTATTTTTATGTAACAATAAATATCCGCCGGGGCCAAACTGTTCCAGTCCGGTCCTGATTCATTGTCTATTCCTGTAGAGGATGGAAGGCCAAATCTTTTGACCGCATTAATTTTACAGTGGTAGAAAGCGATTTAGCAGATAATTTATTAAAAATTGAAAATTGCGAAATTTTAGGGGATTTATTCGCCTCTCTAACAGATAATTGTAGGATTCCAGCTAATAATCGAGTCTATTCCGTTAATTATGGGCCTAAAGTTGTAGGTGTAATGGAAAAGAGAATGTTGTTATTGTTGTTTATTCTGTGTGTTGTACAATTTCAAAACTAAAATCGCCAAATTCTTCTTTTCTCTCTCTTCTTAAATACAATGTCTGTTGTATTTTTGGGAGGGTGCAACGTTGCATTGTTGACGATGATGGATGCGCTCGTCTGACACCCTGAGAATTCTAGCAACATCTCTTGTTTCTAGGTCGGACCCCAACTGTACCATTGTTACACTACACTATTATAACAATGCTTTATATAAGAGAGATCGTCTCTTCTATTTTCTCTTCTTTCATTTTTCTCTCTATCTATCTTCTTTTACATTGTCTGTTCTACATTCTGATCTATATTTTATTCATCTCAAAAATCAACATCATTAAATGTTTCTGATTCGTCCAATAATGTGATTTGAAAGAGTCCCGAAATAAGCAACGGAAAATCGCATCGTTTCGAACCGTTACGAACTTCCCTGTAAATACACAAAACAACAACAACAACGCATAACACTTGAGAAATTGACCCTTCTATTAAAATAAATTTAGTGTAACATTATAATATGGTCATTTTAATTTATAACTTGTTAAAGAAACCCCTGATAGAACAGAAAAAATCAACCCCTTTTTTTATAATTTCGTAGGCCGGCCCCGACACATATTCAAATTGTAATTTAAACCGTGTATGTAACAAATTTCGACGGCATATTATACAACATTTAAATCATGTAAGTGTCCAGTTGAAGGGTTGACCACCCCAATTGCAGGTATAATGACCTTAACAACAATATATAGGCATGAATTGTATGTATGTGTGTGTTATATTTCCCCGCTTTTCACCTTTTGAACCCTGATCTACCACACACTTCCTACAATTGCCGGTGAAACTTCCTTATTGTTATTTATTTCCTACAGGTCTGGGGTCCGGGGCTGTCCGCTAAGGTATTCGTAGATGTGTCTATTGGTTTCTTTCCGGATTCTTTTTAACTCTTTTTGTTTGCCCGTTTGTTGCGCGCCAGATATCGGCCGTGTGGAGGATCACATGGGAAATTTAATTCCAATGCCTTTTACAATAAATCTTAATTTTTGTGACCCAACAATTAGAATGCGCCTAATTCTTCATAATTAATCCACTTTCATTAGTAGACTGCTATTACAAACAATAATAAAACAAGAAAAAATGCCGGATGGTTTGAAATCAGCAGGCTATTAGTAAGGGGAAAGCTTGCTGAATTTTTCAGGACCATTGAAATACATTCTAAAACTGAAAATTTAATAGAGCAGAGAGAACGGGACGTACCTGGTCAATCGGAAGTGTCCGGCTCGATTTGATTAGGGTTCACGTCCATTTTTTTAAAATTCAAACTTGAAGGGTAGTCGAAATTGTCAATTGTCTAGCTTACAGTCTATGAATGAAATTACAATAACCCTTATTATTGTTGTTTAATTTTTTTGATTAATTCCGGTATTGTGTCCGGTACAGTGGTCATACTCTCCCATGAGAAATAAAATCAGAATTCAATCTGGAAACGTTGATGGTGATGCATGCAAGTTTTTGGAATTTCAGGCACGAGTTTGGAGTTGTTTAAATGATTAACAAATGGAAAAAAGTGGTAGCCCATATACTTATTATAAACGTTGTCATTTCAACTATAATCCTCTGGCCAGAGGTCATTTATCAACAAGGCAACTTTGAATATGATTCCATCGTAATCCTTCATGAATACTAAAAACATACTTGACTGGCTCTTTATTAAAATGTCGTTAAAATAAAGACGTGAAATACAAGTCGTGTTCAGGACTCGTTAATTTTTTTTTCTGTTATTCTATTCCATTTGAAATTCGACGCCTTTTCTCAATGTGAATTATCATCAATAAAAGTATCTCCCTATTCCTTTTTTCTACGAGTCTTGCTCCTTTATAAGACGACCCTCTAATTCTACGTACGTCGATATTGATAAATTTATCATTGAGATACATGAAATATTTGCGACAAAGTCACCCCAAAGGCACGCTAGGTGCGTACAGCAGGTGAATGGACGATAGGGAAGAACTGTGCCAGGATGCAGGTCGCAAACACACATACATGTATAGGGAAGCTGTTGCATTTCACCCCTATAAAAGGGATGATAGATAACCGTACCTGACGTCCGTATATGGGGACGTTATGAGAAAATCTGTGGGATTCTCACTGATTTTCGTCTATTGATGAATAGTTTTTCGGTTGGTGTATGGTGGAATTGAAGAACTGTGTCCAGACATGCAATTCGGTGAAGGCTAAGGTCATGATGCATTATTGCCCTCAATAGTGCAATCTCAGTGCCAAGGCCGCCTACTCTACACTATTTTGCGCTCTATTTTCCCACAACAAATGTCATAGGATAGACAACAACAATAAATCTTTGAATAATCTCCTTTATTAGGACATAGCCTTCGATTATTTGTTTTTCTATTATTTTAGCGTGTTAATAGTGAATAGATTGGGGGAGGTCGTCTAGATCTCAAGGCAAAACACGGTTTATCTTCGAAACAAAGAAATTTAATTGATAGTAAAAAACTCACTTGGATCTTTCGGAGAAAAAGCGAACACGTGCTTCTACAGGATCTCTCCTCTACACACATATAAAAAAAAAGATTCCATCCCACCGGGAAGACAAGCTGACGCTTCAAGTGGTTGGTTGTCATTCATTCTTTTCACTTTTAACGCTACTGTCCCATTCATTGTTGTTTCAGGACGTTTCAGCACTTATTCGGATGCTTTTCCGTTGAAATTATTGTTTGATTGTAGTGCTGTTAATGTTGCTGAAAACCATGCAGAAGAGTTGCAGCGTCTCAAGGTAATCCGACGTCATATTTATTTTACTCTATTTTGTTGTTGTTGTTGGTCCAAGTCTCAAATTTTGTTTGGAATCTTAACGAGTTTTCAATCTATCGTTTTATTTTTATATATTTCAAAATGGATGGCGGCTTTTTCCAATTCAACTAACAACAGTTGAAGGACCTTGCCAAATTCCCAGACTTGTGTAAAATTAATAAATCACAAACACACAGCACCACCGATCATAATTCTGAAACAACAAACTAGAAAACTTGGATTGATGGAATTATCAAGAAATCAACAACAAAAAAATGCTCAACGGTGTTATTTTTATCAAAGAGGGTTTGGCCGACTGGTTTTTTACCCTTTCACCCTACCATAAAAGTGACCAATGGCCAATTCACCCTTGACCCAACTTTCTTTATCAAAAGGAACGTGTGCTGGTCATTAGATCAATTCAACATTCACCCCTATTCTATTATATAATTCTTAATCATTGATCTGATTTTTCTCATGGTTTTCGATTTCAATTGATTAAAATAAATCACATTCGATACATATTCAGATATTCAAATCAACAACATACTAGGTATAATACCCCTATGGTTTACTTTCGTACTTTTTTTCAACCCTTCCTTACCGATATAAATCTTGAGCAATGAAGGGTTCATATGTAATCTTCAACCCTTTAACGTTGTCTATTGTTAAGGAAATCCGTTATCGTGGATGAACACTGTCTTGTTCATGGTAAATTTAATCTACAGTTACAGCAAATCTCAGGTAGTTTCTCAGTCTTAACAATTACAATAAACGATCGCAACAAACAAGGAAATTTCGTATAAAATTCCTTTTATTATTGTGAAAATCCCAACTGGCATATTCAAGTTGTGTCTTGAAGTTTTGATGTCCGGCCAAACGGTTAGTTGTGGCAGGGTGTTTGTTAAATTAATGAGGTGTCCGAAAAGGCCATGACGTGTGGTCACGTGATGTATGACCCCTAGTTCAGGATTAGCGATGACAATTTAATTATACGAGGTTTACTTAAGAGTGGTAGTAGTTGGTCTCTGAATTTCTGATGAAAATTTGGTAATTTATTTCGTGCTCGACATAAACACCCGTTTCAATCCGGGGTGGTTATGATGATGCTTTTAGTTTTGTTAAACGTACGGATTGGTTTGTTTTTTCTTCGTCTGGTGGATCACACAGCCGCTTCCTTTTGTTATATTGGAAGTACTAAGAGATAATTAGTCGGGGTCGACTGCTCTGTTCTTCTCAGTTGAAAAGAAAGGGTTGTTTTGTATAAACGTAAGAGGAGTAGACAAAAGATTGTATATGTAACTGAATCAATGATATCATTTAGTAAACGACCGTTGGAGAAGTGTAATAGTGTGAAAAATTCGTATCGTTTTATGACTAATTGAATGTTGTCGTGTCAGTAATAGAAAGTTGTTAATAAAAACGTCCCGAGATGAGCGATCAAGTCGGGTGTAATCCTTTTATAAAAGGTCTGTACGAGTCTCGTGCCGGGTGTAGAGGTCAGATGACCAGTGGTCAGTGGGATCGCACCCCAACCCTCTCATACACTATAGAGAGCAGTGTCGGTAGACAACTTTGCCACTCGCTCTCATAAATCATTACACTGATTTGTCCCGTTTCAGTAGTTTTCACACCGTACCTGCTGCCGCGCCACCAACCACCAGGAAGTTTTTCAACACATCGTTGTTTTCAAAATGATATTGAATTTTAACCGTTATCGTCCCTTCGACCCCTTTCCAGTTGTAACTAGGTAAGATGGACAATGATAACTGAAATTATAAAAGTATTAAAATGTTGTAAATGTAGGTATATATTATATAACGTTTTCCATCGTCTATATAAATTTCCAACGGTCAAACGTTTACATACCGTTTGAACAATAAGTAACAAAATTTATTCGCTATATAGTTACAACAATCCTTCCTACCTGGTGCTCTAGTCCTGCATATGAGAAACTCAATCGGAAATGTCCAGTATTTGATTTAGGTCACATTAACTTGGTACCAAGAGAGAAAAAAAAGATTACATTTCAATTCGTTTCTCCCTCTAATGGGACCATAAAATATTCAAATATTTCGTTACAATTGCAATATCACCAGTCCAGTCTTCTATCTATTCAAATTCAAATATATCTAACAGACTTTCGGCCGTTATAAGACAATATGTTGAACAAGACAACAACATCCCCTTGGGCCATCTACGATAAAACATCGTGTCCCAAACGTGTACAACTGAACGATTTTTTAATTTTTTTTTCATTTCAACCCTTGTGAAATAACAAAAATTCAAATCTATCCTACTACAAACAATCACATTTCGAAACCAGGAATAGGGACGTTTTTTCCTTTTTGAAATCAAATCAATGTGAACGAGAAAGTTTGGAAAAACCGTGTACCAAACAGACGCATTTAATTGGATTTTCATTAGATGAAGTGACCCGAATTTGGACATGTCCCGCCTATCGCCTGACCCTCCACTTAACCAAACACGCAAAATACTGAAGACGGATCAACGGACACGTGCGTATGTATACCGGTGGATTAACGGCCGATTCCACCTTTTAATTGGATTTTAATTGACACAGGACCTGGAGGAAATTGATCGTACTGGACGGGGACACTTATCAAATAATACAAGACATTGGGTATTCATATAGGTGTGGGGGTGCGAAAAAAAATAGAGAGGTGTACGGTTGTAAAATTGGACATTTTCAAAGCCCCTGTTATGGCAATTTCGCTGTTTT
This sequence comes from Mylabris variabilis, assembly GCA_037464815.1. NCBI lineage: Eukaryota > Metazoa > Arthropoda > Insecta > Coleoptera > Meloidae > Mylabris > Mylabris variabilis. The sequence continues at coordinate 10,806 of JAZBGW010001373.1, forward strand.
CGCTTATGCGTATCAACGAAAATAAAATATGTGTGTTTGAAGGAGAAACACAAAACACACAAGCAACTCTATACACTAACATGCGTTCTATGATGTCATAAAAACTATTTTATAGCGGTCAGCTGCCGGCCAACAGGACATTAATCAAAAAAGGTCAGACTCTGACAATTTATTGACGAGTGCGTCTTTATAAAGGGGTGGAATAGCAATGTTAGGACTAGCATGAGAGGGCCACAACGTTACGGCAATTATTGAAATTTATCACCGGAAACATGTATGCAAACAAACTATACAAAACCCGTTCGCATTAAATTATAAATTTTTTCGCTTATGTTTTCACGTTTACTGGGTACACCGCGCATTCAAGTCACCAAGAAATCACAGATAATTTTCAAATGAAATTTCGCAACAAACCTAGTACAGTGTTGGTGACAATTTGAACAACTGTACCTGATACAGCATCCACTGTACATGATTGTTGTCTTTGTAATATTCCATGATGAGAGCATTCGCTACGTGTCTTTTATAAAGTTCTGAAACTAGTGGTGGATGTCAGTCATAGACAAAAGGTTTTATTTGTTAAACAAATGCCCATTACAGAGGAGTACACTGTGTAACAGTGGTGGAATTTAATTTTGCTGTTGTCCGAGTGGGTTAAGTTCTATGCATGCAAATCCGGACGGTGCCGTAAATTAATTATGTGAGAGAACGGGACAATTCCCGTTAACGAACTTCTATGATTGTGGATTTATTGTTGGATTATGGTTCGTTTCGACTTTAGACACGATTTATTTACATAGATACAAACAATTGAACTTGTTATCAAAATTTCGTATTTCCAACAATTACAACATAATTTTTTTTAAATTTGTTTATTTCTTCTTGTTGTATTTGATAATGAAATTGCGGCATATGGGGATGTTGTGATCGATCAGTGATCCATCAACCACAATACGTGTCCTGGCCATCGGCGTTCAGGTAGTAGTGTCAGATTACTTTGGTTAAAACTTGGGAATATATTCAACTATTGCAAAATTTCTCATTTAAACTCAACTAAATTATGTTAGGGCAACAACAAAGTTGATTGAAACCCTATATGTGGCATGCGTACAACATTCCCACGCCTAGGTCATTATTTACAAAACCTACTTGGCTATATTAAATACAAAAGGGGCTATACCCCACATATTATAGTTATTAAACAACGACTAATACAGCTCTGTAATTTACAATTTATTACAATTTTTTTTTTAACATTCGATATTATTATTGGTGATGATATTTTAGATTGCCATCAATCTAACGTGTATCAATATTATTATCAATCAAGTTAGAGACAGTGTGTTGTTGGCTATTGAAACGAGTCAGAATCTGTGTGTAATTCAATTAAAATCCCCTAATGCCCGGCATATATCCATTAGCTTACATGGCCATAAACGCCATAAAGCATGCGGATAGCAACTAAACATTGGGTAGGCTTGCTACCAACTAAGAGAGATAAACTTTATCTGTGAGAGTTTTTCCGTACATTGGGCGGGTAATTAACGGCCACGCAATGGGACTAAGCAACTCAAGATCATCCTATCAGATTAATTCAACAACAACAATAATAATAGTAATAATAATAATGTCAATATCCATACAACTATTTGATAACGGATTTATTCGATAAAATAAGTTTGTTAAAAATCAAATCTTGCTGAAAATTGCGCGCTATCTGTCGTACAAGTTTCGGATGATTTAAATTTGCCGAGGGGGCCAACTGGAATGGTCTCTAACCTTAACGTTGAAAGCATTGCTTGTGAAGCATCATCAGCCATACACATACACAGCATACGTTTCTACATACGCACACACGCACACATACTTACATACAATAAACTGAGAGAAGACCATATATACACCCTCTCTCAAACACATAGTGGTAGTAGGGGAGTCGAGATAAGGGGTAATTACGCGCTGGACCACGGCCGTCTTTAATCAATAGCACGAGCCAAGTCGTGTGTATATATATGTATATGTGAATGTGTGTGTGTGTTAGGATCTGTGTATGCGTCCTACAACAGGCCCCCCTTTAGTATTCAACTACACCCTCCTACCGGGTTACTACCACCCCGGCGACACAAACTTCATTTGCATGCCTAGAGCGCTCGCCCACCAGAGTGGAATATTGGATAACCTAATGTATGACTCGCCTCTGTCGCCTCACACACCCCTAGTTAGTCCGCATTCCTGTTATATGTTCCATCCTACTTCTCTGCTACTGCTGCTGATTTCTACTGGGCGAGATGGTGGAAATCGTGCACTTCACCTCCTTCAGAAAAACCACCATACTCCTGTTTCTGACCAAAGGCTATTTGGACAGGCCGGTGCTGAATACGCGATTAAGCTACTGAATTTACTCGCAATGTTCCTTCGATTTAAAACAACAAGCACACCATCTTTCTCTACTATTATCAGGTCCTTTGTTTGGTGATGCTCTTCTAAAAAAAGCAACGTTTATAAAAATCACAATTTTTGGATGTATTAAAAGTCATAGTAGTAGTTGCTGCTCCTTATCATCCTCAACTCGTTAAGGGGTCGATGCAAATCTGGTAGCTATATATTATCCACCCCTTCTATCTTTAAAGCATGTTAGAGAGTGTAACGCCCCAATGTTCTAAATGAAGACCACTGGCTAGAACGGCCGAAGAATAGTTGGGAATTTGCATCGCACATCTCCTGATATATAGCTAGGTCTTATCTGGTCTGTCCACCCCTAATGGCTAGTGTAGCAAACGTTAAAGTTTAATTTATAGTTTTTGGTATTGCATTGTCGCATCTTATAGATGACTCTAGGAATAAATAAAGCTTGCAACAGATGATATTTTTTTTGATTAATTGAGTGTTCGAGAAATGCTAAATCAGTATGAAAATCAAGTGTTTACGGTAGTAGCGTTGTGCTGAACAAATCGGTTTCATTAAGTTGGCGTGTTGTCTGTCTTGTAGACTAACGCTCAAGGGGTAGTCAAGAGAAAAGTTCACCCCCCATCTATCAGCTTATCATAGACTTGATATCAATACCATCCCTCTCTCTATTAACATTATTGTCTGTTATTCTTATTAGAGTATTAATAGGAATGGAAAAAAAACGAGGATTCAAAATTCGTTTTCAGAACTAACCGCATGATGAAACGGACAAGACCGGAACGAAATTCACATAGAGAGAGAGTTAAAATACACCTTACTGTATATACTATGAGACAATGAGATAGTGTTACATACGGGCCGGTAAGACCTGCGGAGGGTAGTGCGGGTGTAGTGCGTGTCAGCACACACACCCTCCTAGGCCTCTAGATCAATACCTCAGGGCAGCGCTGGACCCAGGTCCACCAGCCTACTTTACATTCGCATTCCCTTACGTCGCCCCACTTCTTGCTCTCTTGCAAAGCTCAGCGCGCCACGATACGACGACAGTAACGGACTCACCCATTTCGCATTCAAGACAATTGCAACGGATTTTTTTAAATTACCACCCAAACAAACCCTAACCTAATAATAGATACTTAACAATAATTGAATACTATAAAAAAATACAAATAAGATTAATTAAACGTAATTTGTTGTATAATTTAAGAAATTATCTAAAATTTCGACGAAATAATCAATTGATATTTCTTTTGTTCAATTCTTGTTGATTCCGTCTCTGTTATAGTTTAATCTAGTAGCAGTGTATGCGGAGACGTCCACTACCACCACCACCCCAGCGCACGTGTTGTACAAATCTCTCAACCCCCTATTGTAGAAGCCACCCCCTTGAATCTCTTCGCCTACTGCCTGGACATTCTCTCGCACCGACAATTTATTACTTATACATACAAATTCCTCGGAGGTACTGGAACCCGATTAACAGCGTTACGTGCGCTCTTCAAATACTCCAAAATCTCAACACAACATTGTGGGCTGTGTGCTGCGTCTATGTGTATAGAGGGAAACTTGCATGACACGAAATCTAATTGTCAAACAAGCCAGTATTTGATTGTATAAATATGTATCTACTACGGTCATATTGGGACGATCAATAATACATTATTATACTACATATATATATATATATATAGAGAGTTGAGTGTTGATTGAATTACTATAAAGAATTATCTCCAGATTCGTTCGTTTCTAACAAAGGAAAAAATATATAACACAACAGAAGACAATAGAATTGAGACGCAATTTGGAAAAGTAATTCTTCTACTGCTCCTGAAGAAACTTGTGTAACGATGTTAAATTCTAGATTTGGTGTGTGCGCGCGATCGGTAAAGGGGTCACATATTTGGGATTTTGTGACTACTTTGATGATATAAAAGAACTGGGTATAAGTTGATTTGATTGAATATTCTAGTCAGTGTTCTTTCTTTTAGTTCCAGAAGACCAGTCGTGTGTATACATATCTACGTACGTTTACGTTGCTATAAAAGATTAGGGTGGGATATTAGGGGGTGGTACAAAAACAGGGTGGATTAGTGACGAGTTTTATTGAGCAATTTAAGAGAAATCGCCAATGATAGATCAATGTGAATTCAGCGTGTTTCTTTAAAAAAAAATAGTTATTTGTATCACAAGGTCAGAAACTAAGCTTTTTTGTGCCAGCTTATGCGATTTTTTTTTAAAAAATAAAATAAGATTGTTGTTTACTCAAAAATTAATGTTAGGGATTTTTGTTTGTTGGTAACATTGACAAATTGAATTTAAAATCAAGATATCTGATTCTATGACAGATTATTAAGTTCAATTCATTTGTTTTTTCTCATTTTAACTTTAAATTGAATTAAATAATTTTCTAAATTCATTTACACTAATATTTAAAGGCTAAAGTGAGTTATTTGTATTACATTTATGTTCTAAGAAACGTTTTAAATCGAAAATTTGTAATGTTTTGTTATTATTCAATAGTATATTAAAAAACGAGTTTCAGAATTCGGTAATTCCTGCATGAGACCAAGTTTAAAAAACGAGCGCGCTAGCGTGAGTTCTTTAATGGTCGAATGCAGGAATTGACTTCTGAAACGAGTTCTTTATAGTATTTTTCCTATTTTGC
>JAZBGW010001379.1:2618-15872 GCA_037464815.1 Mylabris variabilis
AACAATGATGTATTTTTATATGTATAAATCAGTACAATGTACCACTGTACAAATATTAAACATGTTGCTAAATTGTCGTGATAAATACATATTTCTAACCAGTGAATCTCGGCATTTCATATCTAACATATTTGTTCGTAATAGCAAAAGTTTAATGCGATTCAATTTTGGATCGCGACCCATAAATTACGGACTAGTCACATAGAGCACTTTAGAAACTTCCTAATTTGGTTGGGAAAATATTAAATAGTGATAAATTTATAGCGGACGAGTCCTTAAGCGATGTATAACAATTTTTGAGAAAAATAGGACAGGCTCTATTTTCTCTGAATTAAAATATTGCTAGCTATATTTATTTACAATAATTCGAGTTTTTTTTTACAATATTTCAAATTTAAACACTTAAGGCGCAGTCGGAGACATTAATTTGTCGATTCGGCGTGCGAAAATAGTCAATTTTCAAACAGCGATTATTCGCTTGTTTTTCAAGATAATGTCAGAAATTGACCGGCGTTGGATAGAGCATTTCAAAATGCATCCTCTAAGCCTTTCTATTTTGGAAAAATGTGATAAAATTCACCAGATACATACTGAAAATAGATAATATTGGCTAACTTTTAGGCAGTTATGAAGGAAAATGTACGAAAAAAACAGGGTCCAAGAGTTTTCTCTGCCATTCAGAATTTTATCACATTTTTTCAAAATAGAAAGCTTTAGAGCATACACCGTGAAATGCTCTATCCAACGCACGTGGTTTTTAACCTTATCTTAGGAAACAAACGAGTAATCGCTGTTTGAAAATTGACTATTTTCACTTCCCTTTAACGTGTTTACTTTATATTAAACACTATTTTAGCGTTTAGTCGATGACTACAAGCACTTAAACGCTTAAAGTGTTTTAAAATAAGACACTTGAATTTTCAGTGAGCTACCACCGTCTCCACATATCAATTTTTACTATTTTTAATACCCTCACAGTTATTTTGATTAATACGAGGAATAATTAATTGGCTAGTTTTTTATATTGTATGTAATGTTTTGGGTAAGTAATTTGGTAGTGTAATAGATATTAGCACGGTTCATATTCATGGTTAATTGAAAAGTTTGCTCTGTTGACGGTTTAATCGGGCGTGCATCTGTTCGGCCTTTATTCTTCCATAACGTTGCATCTCTGATGATATCTGAAACAAACCAATTTCCATGGAAATCAAAACTAAATGACTTACAGCTTTGACCTTTTCTCATTTATATAATACGAAAATCTAAAATTGGTTTTGTGAATTTCAGGGGCACCAGCGGAATTGATATAGATCTACGTAGAGTTGATATTGACCAATGTCCCTTACCAAAAGGCAGTAAAGAACTAAACATATTTGCTGCATCCGATAAATGCAAGAAACGTACGACTGAAGTAAGTATCCAATTTATTTTCTTCTTTTTTTATTCATTATAATCAATATACAGAACAAAAACAGGTAATTTATTAGAGATATAATTTTTTCGATAATACACCCACCACCCAGTCAGCAACTTTAAATATCTGTTTGATAAAGAGCCTTGTAGGCTGACGCTGGGCTTTATATGTCTAATTTTTAAGCATCTGTATATTCCATAAGACTGGTCTACTTTGATGTAGCGATCATTCAATTTAAGAAGGCAAAGAAGAAGCCGCCACCGACTTTTCTACAGATGCTATACAAAGAAGAACAAGAAGAAAAAGAAGAAAATAACTCGTAACACTAACTAAATTTCACGTTACGTTACTTTCGGTAAAAACACAATTCGCATAAAAAACAACCAAGCCTTCATTTATTTCTGTTAAATTTAATTCTTTTAAAATGTTGTTAATGGTATCACATATTTGGTATTTTTGAACCATTGTTTTTTCACGGCACGTGAAAATTTATCGTAAAATCACCAATATTCGAACGTAATCGGTAATTTCTCTTTACTTTGATAACTCGAAAAAAAAACTTGTATGGTTTTGTCGACTTTTAAGAAAAACTTCGGATGTCGGCAATTTTTCAATTGACTTGACAGGTTTTTTTTTGTCCAAATAATTATGAATATCGTGGAATTATTGAAATTTAGACTAAATGAATTAGTAATTCCCGGAGAATTTCAGTTTATTTAGTTATCTTGTAGACTCTTCTCTTTAGTGTGATTAAAATTAGACATTAGACAGCGAAAAAAGAGCGTAATGAAAATATAAGACTTTAAAGTATATAACTTTGTACGTTATTGATTAGAAACTTAACCACTCGGAAAATATAGTGTTGAAGATCTTAATCTTTCCTAGCTTTAATTTTTACTTTTTAATTAGCAGAGGCGTATCAGTGGTAAATTAAGTATTTTTTCCATTTTTTCTTTATTTTTGGAAAGATTCTTTTGAGAGAATCTTTGTATCCCGTCATGGATTTTAGGAAATGGTGGCAGTGGTGCCAGGGTCGTCATGAGGAATGTGCCGCCCACATATTAAAATTGAAGAACTAAACCAAGGAATTGTTATAAAAAATGAAATATGTAATATCTTAAAATTTTTAGAAATTCGTTTTTTACAATGTTGACATTTGTTTGGTTCCTATAATTTTTTTACAGAGAAGGATCTATTTGTTGGCAGAAGTATAAAAACATTCCTAAATAATAAACTTTTACTATTAAAATTACAGTATCTCAATATGAACTGAATTTTAACAACTATTGTTGTTTCTGTAATTTATACACACTTATTATAGGACTAATTTTACTAATTTCAACACAATCTGAAACCCTAGAACCCAAGTCCCTTGAGCGATTTCGTAACTTTGTCTAACTATAATGCTCATCTATATAAGAATTGATCTTCGTTGATGATGGGATTGTATTGTTTAGTATAGTTCGTTCATTTATTTATATTCAATAACAAAGCAAGTGAATGTTATATTTAAAGGTGTTTTATTTTTTATACCAGGTGATTCACCTAAAATGGAACCGAAAAATATTTCAACGATTATATGAGGCTACCTAGAGAATATTTTAGAAGTTGGTCAAAAAACGCTAATTTCTAAGAATTTTGCGATTTTTAAAAACAAGATAAGAGCGCAAAACTCGAGGATCCTGCCAACATTGATTTTTTCATCTCTCCCCATTTTATTCTGGAACAGGTGGGAATGTTTCGCATTATTACTAGAATGCAATTAAGAAAAACGGAAAAATCAACGGCGGCAGCATCCTCGAGTCATTCTAAATCGTTTTGCGTGTTTAGTTCGTTTCTGAAAATCGCAACCGCGTCCAAAACGAGTGTTGTTTGCCCAACTTTCAAACGAGCTACCAGGTTCTGATTTTGCTAACATGGTCCCAGGTACCACTCTACAAATACTTGAAATATTTTTCGAATCGCTCGCCAAATAGTGGGAGTTACCATAAAAACATTTCGTTTTTGGTGAATCACTCGGTATAGTCTCTGTTTAACCCAAACAAATAATCGATAGCCCGTTTTCGGCACATTTTAGGGGCAAAAATTTGTCCTGCATTGCAGATTTCGATCAAAGGATTTCCTTTATTCTTCATTTCTTATTTAGGTTTACCCGATGAAAAATTTAGGTTTTCCTGTTACGTTCCGTATAGAATGTTAACGTCTCTGTATATAGTACAGAAGAGTGTAATGGGTAATTAGGGGGACACGTGAGGGCCAATTCAGGACGGTAAATCGCGAAAAGACAGCTGGTGTAATAAAAAGAGAAACTTTTAAAGGCGCTGTTGATTCAATATTCTGCACATGAACTTTCGGATTTCGTTGTTGAATTCGGTTCTTTCACTCACGAAATATTTGTGAAACCTTATACATGTACACAGGAAATCTTGTATATAAGTTTTTATTCGCACAAAATTTTAAATATACACAATTTTTATCAATGAAGTAGAATAGAATCCAAGATAGGGATGTGTAGATTTTTTTTCTGATAATGATTTTCTGAGGTGGTGTTATAAATGAGATATGCAGATTGTGGTTATAGTGCAAGTTGTGACAAAGCCGTGACATTAATTAATCACTTTAATTATGTCATTTATCAACTGAAATCACCGACTATTATCTCAACTATAAGCGTTGAGGACTTTGGTGAATTTGTGGCAATGCTGCTGCTCTCGTATCGAACTAACGACACTTGAATAAAATAATAACATAAAATCAAATTAAATACACCAAATTTGATAATTTCATAATTGATATAGACTCTAAACAAACGAATTAATATTCATACAAGAAAATTTCAATCAGGTCCGATTTTAATTCAAAATTTAAATTTGTAAGACATATTTGATATTTCAATCATTACTAATTATTTTTTGTGAATTTGTTTGAAAACTGATAATGAATTTCCGAATTGACTTTTTTTATTTAAATTCGTTTTTAATTTATACAAAATACACTTGGAAATGTTGGAGAATTAATGAAATGAATAATCAAATTGAACATGTAATTATTTCTAGTGTGTAGCAATTTCTGGACTGGGATTCAGACGTGGCAGTTATAAGTGTATTTGTAAACGTGGATTTTTCTTCCCGGATGTAAAAGCTGAACGCCGCTATTACAATGGGACTGTTATTGAAGAGGAATATGAAAAACTAATGTTGGTGAGTGTATTTTTGAACAAAAATCATTTCATTTCTATTCACTCCATTTTTTACTTATTTTTCAATAGCAAGTTGAAAATCAATTGCTGTATTTGGGGATAGGTTTTTGGTTATTTTTTTTATTCTTTTATTTCCATTCAATTTATTCATTCAGCCAAATCATTGAAAGTCTCGTTATAGAGAAATTTGCACAGTATCCGACTATTTTTTGAGAATTGTGACAAAATTTATTATTACATACGAACTATAACCAATGTAATCAAAGTTAAATTTTATTCGTTTAAAATACGAGTTGTAATATTTCTAAAATAATTGAATGATTGCAGTAATAGTGCAGTTGGCATTATTGTCATTACGATAAGAGCTTTTAAAGCTCGATTTAGTGGTGAGATTACAGCGAATATTTGAAACCATGCAAATTCTCTATAAAATATACGTTTAAATAAATAAAAGCGAAACAAACCGTTTAAGTTTGTTATAAAAATTTATTACGCACTGAGATTTATTGTTAATAAGCATTTAATAAACATAGTAACACTGGAACATAGTTCTAGCACATTTGCCAAGTACGCAGATAACACACCTTTTAATTGAAAAAGTCTTTTAATTAGTGTAATTCAAGTGTTTTCTCACAATATTAATACAATACTTGAAAGTAATTAGTATAATATTTTCTAAAACCGTTGTGGATAGATGCGATTACATTTCAGATGGAATTAATTAAAATTAAGTGATTTTAATACTAATGAATTTGGTGATAAATTTTCGTTTAGGTATATGCAACAGTTTATTTATCGATAGTGAATGAGAATTTATTCAATTTTCTAATCCTTTAAATCGACGAATTTAGAATAAATTTGAAATTTCAAGGCGATTGGAATTGATTATGGAAAAACAAATAATTCCACTATTTTCCTGTATTGTAATTTTAAATATTGAGCTCTTTTTCAATTTTTGTTTTCGATTTTAGGGCCAATCTAGTCTGTACGCGAAATCTGGAATATTTGAGTGTTTATCCTGCTCAGAAGGATGTGAATTTTGTGAAGATGATAGACCTTGTATGGTATCCCTAAATTGGGTTATGAGAACTGTTATTTTAGTACTTTCGTGTGTTATTATTTGTTGTCTGCCAATTGTGGTTGTTTTCACATGGAAATACGCAAATGTTAAGGTAAGATATAATAGCTTCAACAAGGTGCGATTATTTTTTTTAAATCGCTTCGGAGTAATGGATTAGTTTTGATAACTTCTGAATGTTTTAATTTTAACTTAACATTTCCATAGGAAACTTTTAATAAAATTAAATACTGTAAAATATTAGGTGAGGAAATTTCAGTTGTGGTTGTTTTAGCATTGGAATGGTTTTAATGAGAATTTCTTTCCTGTTCGAGTCACGTGATCCTACTAAAATGTATTCGAAAGTGTTTTCATTCAAGATGATCCTCTCATTCGCCGAATGTAGGGTACAAAACATCATTTATAACACAAACAGAATTCATTCTCTTTTGGTTAAATGCTCGTTTGTTTAACCGTTTCTTTTTTTTATAACTCTTCAAAATCCTTGATAATAAAACGTCTTGATTTTAATCTGATTTCCTGAATTTGGCAACCAACTTACATCTTTCAAATACTTGTTAAGTTATTTTTAATTGTTCAACTTTTTATATCATTCACTTCTTTTCAACAAGTAAAAATCAAGGAAAAGGAAAAATTTTATATTTGTAACTTTTTCCGTGTGAAACGTGTAGATTATTGGAAACCCTTCAAATTTTCTGAAGATAAATTCAATTTTTTTCTTTGCGTAACTTGTACGGGAAATTTCAACACGTTTAAGAAAAAGTTTTACAACATTGTAATTCTACCATATTCTATACCGAAAGTATTGATATCTGAGCTTTATTAAATTTGTTCAAAGTCGGTCAATTTATCGACATTAACAATGAATACCATAATAATAATAATAATAATAATAATAATAATAATAATAATAATAATAATAATAATAATACTCAAAAGTGATTTGTTGGGCGTCATATCGGATCTTATAGGGGAGTAATTACTAACCGGATTGTTGCAATTTACATTAAAAAAATTGTTGAATTCGTAATTAACCAACCCTAGATCATCCCTTTTAATGGCAATACTGAATACTACGAGGGTTCAGACTTTTATTCTATCATCTATTGAGGGATTCGGAGGTGGTTTTGTTGAGATGGTCTCGATGGATCTTCAACTTATTTTCCTAAGACCTTCTATCGTGTTACGACGATAGAATTTCTAAATTAAGTCGACCTGGAGAAATTGCTTGTTTTTTGTTTCTAGTTATTTACCGTTCACTACTAGCAAATCTAGTTTCTATAAATGTTTTGACAATAAAGCAAATCAAAAATAGTTAATGATAGAGTTGAATAATCAACGTTGTTCAATAACCATAGACTTTATTTTTGTTTTCGTTATATTAATTTCGGTTAGTTAACCAACCATCTTCAGTACTTCGCTTGAATAAAAATTAACAATTACCTAATTAATTAACCGAAGCTAGAATACCGAAAATAAAAATAAAGTCTATGGCTATTGAACAAAGTTAATTATTTACCACTATCATTAACATATACCATGGATGGCAGCACGTCATATAATTACAAAATTAGTTAATTGCTATTTTGTTACTATTCTAACCCTCAAATCCAATTTATTGTAACAGTAGAAAAAAGTTTTTCCAATTTCATTTAACTTTTCAGATAGATAGCTTTACCCTCAAATGTTCTTTGTTTTCATCTGAATGTGTAAAAGCTCAATAATTTCGTGTTTTCTCTTAAATTATTTACCCCATTGCAGAATAAAAAAAAGTGTACTTAGAAAATAAAAGAAATAATCGTGCTTTTCCAGGTTATTCGGGCAGCCAGTCCTGTTCTGCTTTGCTTCATTACCCTCGGCGCTCTCCTCATTTATTGTACGGTATGTATACTTTCTTTTAAAATAAAATTGTAATGGTAACTTTAACAAAACAACGCTCCGTTATTATTATCGGCATAGTAACTTTGAAATCAACTAGACTATTTCCTTCAACTTTAATATTAACCAATTATTTCCTGCAGAGATTTCTTCCGTATTTCTTTATTGACATTTTCCACAATTGTAAATCAATAAAATTAATTTCTGTCAACAATTCCGGACAATGAGGAGACATCGTCAATAGTGATGAAAATTTGAGAATCAGTTGAAATACTACCATGAAATTGTATTCCAACCAATACGTCGAGTAGATGAAAGTTGGCTTTATCAATTTGGTTTAGTGGCAAATCGTTTGGATTTTCGTTATTTTCTTTTATGAAAAAAGGGAAGTAAAATCGACAAAAATTGTAAAAAATATTGCCATAGAGAAGAATTAGAATTTTCATGTGAAGACATAAATTACAGTATTCGAAGATTAGAATATTGCAAAGTATAATATGGAAGGAATTTTACGAAATAAGAAATTTAAAAAATATTTTATATGAATATGTTATTTACATATTTTCTGGGTAGAATGTTCCTTGAGGGATACAAACTGTTCACATCAAACATTGTCTATGTCCTCCTCATAAAATTTAGACAAGTTATTTCTCGTTAATTAAAATATAGTGATATAACAGATAAATGTAAGAATTTCGAATCTAACAATACACTATTCATTTTTAATAAGTTTCACTGAAAGATTCTTGAATTTTTTTTATTAATGAATACCTAATGGAAAAATGGTAAGATGTTCGGTTTTCTGACGCATACAACAAGACTTGAATTTGTAAATGCGGAACAAAGCTTTCTCATTACATACTCTAGATATTTGACGTGGTATAGTTCTAATAAAATTCCCTCTATTAACTATATAGGAGTTCATTTATATAAGTTACTTTACCAATATTCGTGACAATCTTTTCAATTTATTTCCACAGATAATCGTAATGTACCCTCGACCGAACATGTATACGTGCGTCGCCCGTGTTTGGTTGCGGGAAATAGGATTTTCCCTAACTTACGGCGCTTTGATGCTCAAAACATGGAGGTAAATCTGTGATTTTAGTGTTCTAAAATAATAAACGACATAATTTGACAGAAAAACAAATTTAATCCCCTCTCTGTGTCTTTCTTTTTTCTTGTTGTAGGATATCGCTGATTTTTCATGTTCGCTCAGCGAAAGCTGTCAAAATTACCGATATTAACTTACTGAAACGTCTTGGTATAATTGTTGCGATCTTTGCTGTATTTTTATCTATACGCACCCTAGTCGCACCCCCAATTGTTATAGTTGGTCGTACTGCCGATGATCTGAAAGCTTATTTGTGCCGTACTGATTGGTGGGACCATTCATTCACTACTTGTAAGTATAAAACTTTTTGTTAATGTTTGTTTAATTTTTCTATCGCTGATAATGAAATGAATCATGGTCCCTAGAGTGGAATTATTGAATTATTGCTTATTGATGGTGTAGACGTTCTTCGTTGGATCGAATTGTGGAAATAATTTTCTATTTTCTGTGGAATTTATGGAGTCTATTAATTTTTATTGAGCACTTTAGGTTTAAATGACTATATGGAATTAATGTTTCATCCAACAAAATTTATTTAATTCATTTTTATAATAGACTTTGAATTAATATATTCTGGTTGAAAAACAAATTTAACGTATTTTATGTTTTTTTTTTACAGTGGAAGTTCTATTCCTTATTTGGGGTATCCGTTTGTGTATTGTAGTTAGAAAAGCTCCATCAGAATTTAATGAAAGTCGCTTCATCTCCATGGCAATTTATAATGAATTTCTTCTATCTGTATTTTTAAACATATCAATGTAAGTATTGTTCCCTATTATTGTTTCTCTACAGATTATTTAAAAGCAGTCGCGTGAAATGCTTCCGATACTGTGTCGGGCCGAGTCAGTTCAACTGTCTTCACGATTGTTTTGCAATTTTATCATCGCGTAAATTTACAATGTCGAACTAGAATTCAATAAAAAGAACTGTTGAAATTTTTAATATAAAATGCAAATGGCCTAGTTTATTTACATTTTTAATGAAACAACAACAAACTATAAATTGACCTATACTCAGTTTTGCTTTTTTTCTAAATCTATCAAATTTAATTAAATTTTCTACGATAAGAAAATAAACATGATTTATTGATTTTTCTTATTCCCCATCAATATATTATTTCCATTTTATTAAATAAATAGATTTTGGGGGAACTATTGATTACTTATATAAAGTTTTATAAATCAATTACAGAACCGTTTAGCTGAAAATGCGGATGGAATAAATTTTCCGTTGAGTATATACGAAAAATAAAAAAAAATCTTTAAATTAAGCTGTAAAGTCAAATATTAGATTGCAAAAGTTAATCGATAACAAACCATAAGTTCCGATTGTATTGGAAATTAATTGGTTTTTGATTGGTTGTTTACAAACTTTGACAGTTTTACGAGATACACGGATTATTCTGGATTAAATCAATTTCAATCAACAAGAGCGATTTATAATTTTTTCTGTGGTTGTTGTTCCATTTTGCTTTTTTTCTTGTATTTTGGAGTGCTTGTAAAAATATGTCTGTTATATAGGTTGTTCTTGCAAAAACCAGCCAATCCGGATCTGCTCTACATTATTTTCTTCTGTCACACACAGCTCACTGTTACCTTACTTTTGTGCTTGATCTTCGGGAGCAAGGTACAGTATTCCATCCAAATTATATAGTTACTTGTATTAACCTCAACATAATGTATTTTTTTGTTATTTTAATGTAGTTACACAACTGTTTTTTTGTTGTTTTATTTGGGGATATTGCAGCGATATTTATGTCGTTTGAAAAAATAAACGAATAAAACTTTAACATCATTTAGGGTAGTTGTGGAACGATGTTCGGGTTAATTGTTGTGTTTTAATAATACAATGAATCTTGTGGGCAGAATGTTTAATGAAAACGTTCTAAACAAGACAATAGACATTAATTACTAGATATGTGTTCTTGTGAATTAAATCTTGCAAACTGCATTAAAATATTTCTAATTTACTTGTTTATCAATTTATGTACGATAATTTAAACATTTAATATTTTTATTAAAATTACCACTTAACTAATTGATAAAAACTTTAATTTTTATTATGCCATTTGAGGTATAACACTTTATAAATCACACTAGTCTTTAGACGGAACAAGGGTCTGTTAGAATTACCCAACAACTGACATTAACCCTTTATATCAAATCCCCTACGATACTGCATAATGAAAACGTGTAATTATTTTACGCATGTTTGGATAAATTTTAATAACAATAATTGAATTTGTTGTAGGAAATTACCAACATCTAATTTTTTTATGGAGTAAAATCCGTTGCTAAGTGCAATATTTTAAAAATAAAATCATTACGACAATATGTTGAACATTTCGGAAAACCTACTGTTCATTAGGTCTTTATTTATTGTTGGATATTTGAATATAGGGAACCTTTGGAAATTTTAACGGTTATTTTTCCAATTTTACCATCTATTTTCATACACGGAAAACGTTTTATGAATTATTTTCGGTTAGAATATTAATTTTTATCTCGCATAAGGTGCATTGGGAATTCTTACATTTTTACGTTGCTTTACTAATTTTCAAATACTTATATTTTCTCAAAATATAAAAGAATCGTTATTAACTTTTCAAGTACAACAATTTTATATTCAGATGATACTATTATTAACATTATTGCTAAGTCTCATTGCTTACGTCCCTCGAAATTTATCTATCGAAAGATTGTATTGAGAGCGTTAAGCGCTTTTTAATAAAATGAAGTTTCGAATTAAAAATAATAGCTTTAATTAGACTGGCCGAATATTCAGCAGACTGTCAGTTGTATTGAGATATTTCGGCACTAAGTCGATACACTTGAGCAGAACAAAGCGAATTCTTGTTTCGACAGTTGTTTTGGTTTGGATTTATGTCGACTCATTATCTCGTTGGTGTGTCCTACTTGAGAAAATTTGGCGTTCAATCTTGGCTTTTACAAAATCTCATCAACGAGTATTTAGAGCCAGTTTGAAAGTATCAATAATGAATATTCATAGATTGTCCGTTTTTCTCTTCAAATGTGCATGTATGCGTTACAAATTGATCAAACTTTTTTAATTATTAATAACTCCATATTTAATTAAATATATATAAAAAAATTCCCAAAGGATATAAAATCTAATCTGAATTTTTGTGATACGAATTCGATTCACAAAATAAGAAACAGTGGGTAGATAACGAAATTTACGCAGATGTAAAATAGAATTATAAATTCTACTCGTGTCTTTTATTTGTGATCCATCACTGATCTCGTGAATTGTTGTTTTTAATTTTGGTAATACGAATCTGCCTCAAAGTTTTCCGGTTTGATACGTAATAGGTAGTTGGTATGGACCAAGCTTCCTTGTACAGCAAGGCGTTGAAACGTTGAACATTTATTTTCGTATATCTCTTATTTTGTGCTTTTATACAAGCTAGAAGTTCACAAGTAATAATTCTTTTTTGTTAAATTAAGTTGTCTCAGATTGGAGCGGCTATGTGTGATAGATATTAAATCATCTAAAAGTTGAATTGTTCCAAAAATGACTAATTTTAAAGTAAATGTTTTTACATTATAAATAATAACATTAATCGTATCAAACTCCTATTAATTAGCCAGTGATTCGAAACATCAAGGATTTATAGGAGGGTGCCCAGAGATTATTTTAGCAAAATAAGAACCTGAAGTTAGTCAAAAAACTAATGATGTCGCGCTTTTCCAAAACGAATTATACACGTTAAACGAGTCAGAATGACTTAGGGACCGCCGCAAAGTTCATTTTTTTGATTTTGTCTATTTTATTCCGGAGCGTGAGAAGATGTTTTGCATTTTTCCTAGAATGTAATGGCGAAAAACGGAAAAAAATGTTTGGAGGGTCTTTCAAATGAGCTACGAGGTTCTAAAATGATCTTCAGGCACCCTCCTATAAATCCTTGAAATATTTTTCATGCGAATCGTCTATTTTTAGAGCAGCATAGTGTTATACAGTTCCGGTAGAACATATATCCGGATCATTATTTCTGTTTTCGGTCGGTTTATTTGTTCGTATTTTCTTTATAGTAACTGGAAGTTAATCTTAAATTTACAATTTATTAGAATGTTTCGTATTTCAAAAACTATTTAATCTCTTATGTAAACGTACCGAGTCATTGTTTCATTTAAAATAAAAGATAAATGCTGAAATCCTCCCTCTGTATTTGTTGAAATTTTCGTTTAAAATCGCAATTTATTTTTATATTTCCAACAATAACTGTGATTTAAACTACACCGTTTTCCCTTGGTTTCATTATGACATGTTTTTTTTTAAAAAAAAAAAGAAATTTCATTTCCGTAGTCAAATCGATTTTGTGGATTAAAATCGGCTGAATCAATGATAATTTGTATCATTTGAATTGCATTTACATATTGATAATTGCTACCGATTCTAACAAAAAAAATTCGTTTTAAAATGGCTAACAAATCTATTGTCATCGAAAAGGGAAAATTACATCAATTAATAACATATTCTCTTTAGAAATTTATTAAACTCGTTTTAATGCTGTAATTAGGGTTTAAAATTGTAGTAAAATTGCCGGTTTT
>JAZBGW010001380.1:2845-15862 GCA_037464815.1 Mylabris variabilis
AATATATAAATTATAAATAGATGGCAGTATTAGTGTCAGGGAAAACCCAAACCAAAGAATATACTAGCGCCATCTATTAATAATAAATTTAAGATCTATTCGTCTGAAATATTAAATAAATACGACTTAAGTATAAAGAGCAACCAACAAATTAAGACTGCAGTTTTCATTATTACTATTATTATTATTATTAGTATTGTCTTAAAAAAATATATTCTTAACAAATCTCGATCTTGACCTGTATTTTTTCTTGCTTTTCTAGAGAGATAAAGTTTGAGATTTGTTGTTGTGATGATGAATATCAATGGTAATAATTCCTGAATATATACAGGTAGGGCCATTCAAATAGAATACATACACATACATATAATGTATGTGTGTTTTGATTTGAACTTGCCTTAACTGTATATTGTTCGCCTCACTGGTACCAACACCAAGCTAAATTGTTTAATTTCCAATACATGAATCAAAAAAACCTAATAAGAAATGTCAAAATAAGTAATAATAATCATCATTAAGTTACTATCCCCACTCCATGTGGTTGTAGTAGCGAGGCCACAAACCATCGATATTCTACAGCTGCTCATTGGTTCACATACATTTATTTGGTTTGCGTCCAGTCTACAACAGTGGTGGGGGTAATCATTTGTATGTAAATTCTTGTATATATAATTTTGTGTAATACTACTAATAATAATGATAATAATAGTAATAATAATAATAATAACTGTTAGTGATTTTGTGTTTAGAAATTATAGCTTTTTTGTATAGTGTATTGTATAGATGTGCCATTTCTGTATAATTTTTATTAATTTAATTTTCTAAAAAAAAAAATTAACTGGATTTTTTTTATTTGTGCCAAAATTTTTATTTCAGTATCAAAAAATAACAAACGAACAATCAATTACTTAATTTAATTATTATCTAATTTTAAAATCAGTATTGTGTAGTGCAGTATTCTGTTTGAGTTATTTAATATACCGTAGAGGCGTTTCGAATAGGTGACATATGGGCGTTTAAATCACAGGCACTGCCCATTCTCTATCTACAGACTTGCGCATTAATGGTCGCCTCACTATCTTTTTTCAATGTTTGCGCTAGTTGTACGGTAATCGTATTCGTTTCGTTGGCCCATGTGTACCTGTTTGATATGCCATACCTGTATATAGACTTTTAAAAGACGTGTTTTTTTTTAAATAGAAGAAACTACTAATTAATCAAAAAGTCGTTAATTAAAATCATGGATGTGTATAGTTGACTAATTTTAAATAATAACAATAAACAGTAATAATAATAATAATAAAGGATAGAGATATTGATTACCTCTTAAAGTTTAGTGTATATAAGTTATTATTATTATTAATTAATCAATTAAAATAATTAATCTAGGTAGTTAAGTATAAATTAGATGAATAGGTCAATGTTGTACATATTGAAAATTAATTTAATTACAATTATATTACATTAATTGAAAAAAGAAAAAGAAAATTCCTATAATGTGTTGATTTTATTTAAAATTTCCAATAGGTTTTCATTTATATTTAAATCCGATAATTTCCGTGGCAGTGCTTGAAAATCGGCTATTTCTATCTGAAAGATTAGAGAATAGAACACACTTAAGTATTCTTAACATAAGAAAAGCTTTTCTAAAGCACTCTTAGTTTTCCTCTTTTAGAGCTTTTGGCTAGTCAAAAGAGGCTAAATGAAACAATCCCTAAGCTTGTTTGACGAAACATCTACAAATATTTTTGATTGGAGAGCATTAACCTCATTGGGGGGGGGGCAAGAAATTTAACCTTTTTTTTTTAAATCCTGAGCTCAAGTTTTAACCAACAGTGTTAAAAGTTGGTACAAGAAACGTTCACTATCTTAATCAAGTTTTTTGATCAAAAATTCGAGACTTCGTAAATCTGCAAGGGAATGGGCCAAAAATTGTCAAGTGGCAAGAGTCAGCCCTAAAAGCACCTAAATGATATAAACTGTGTTGGAAGGGTAACTTTGAAGCTCACTCAGTCGGAAAAGGATCTGAGAAAAAAATTTGGGCAGACTTTTCGACAATGAACACAAGCCCAAAGGCCCTTAGTGGTAAAAAAACAGGAGACCTATTGTCCGTTTTCAGAGTCAGTTGCGCTCCGCAAAACTTCTTCAGTAGTGAACTTTGAGCCGAAAACTTTCAACCACACTAAGGCACACCCTCTGTACCTAACTGTACTTAACAAAAGTTTTGTTAATTCTAATACCTCATTTGGTGGATCCAATAATCTCGATGGAAATTTTGGATCAAATTCAGATGCAAAAAGACGTTCACATAATGCACAAATACCACAAAATTGTTGGAAATCTATTACCCCCTCCACCATTATATTATCAAAATCAAGTAATCGATGGAAATATGTTTTTTGTTGTTTAGATAATGGTTTACCCATCATTATATCTAAAGCTGCAAACAAATTCTAAAAATAATTCAAATTAATTAAAAAGTAACAATAGAATTAAAATAACCTACTAAAGTGGTGAAATAACGTTGTTTTCTACAATCTTTATCATCGTCTCCAGCTCTAGCTTCTTCTTCATCATCTTCTTTGGCAGATTGATTAATTTCAATTAAAATTTTATCGTAAACACAACGATAGAAGAATTTCTTTGACTGGGTAATTGTTACGTAATTTTTGAGGTATTGAAGGGGTGACATTTCTATTAACAAGAAAAAAAATACCGAAGAAAAACACAATTTTTGCTCCTTCATCAAAAAAAAAAATAACTCAACTAAGGATGTACTTAATCTTGGGTAGGCAGTTACGATTTTAGCAATTATACCCTCCGTTGATCTTGACCCTTTTAATTTTGGCGAAAAAATCTAGCCTAGGTGTCAAATCATGAATCACTCCTATTAGTTGGCGAACGATTCGAACATTTATTCACGGGTTTGTAAGGAAAGGAGACCATATTATCAAAATTGGAACCATGTAGCTCACTTGGAAGTTGGTCAAAAACGCTCGTTTTAGATAATGTCACGATTTCTAAAAATGAGGTAAACGACTGATAAATGACTCGAAGACCCTCTCAGTATTAATTTTATTTCGTTTTATTTTATTGCATTCTACGATAAATGTGAAACATTCCCACCTGTTTAAGAATGCATTGGCAAAATATAAAAAATAATGGTGGGAGGATGCTCGAATGACCCTAACAAACACGCATCCCTTAGAATAGAATGAACTACCTCTACAGAGTGATTTGCAAAATAATTCAAAGATTTATAGGAGAATGTGTAGAGATTGTTTTAGCTAAAATAGAACCTCGTAGCTCATTTCGAAATTGGTCAAAAAACGCTCGTTTCTAACGACGTCGCCATTTTGAAAAACGGGCAAAGCACGCAAAACTAATAAGAATGACTCGTAGACCTTCCCAATGGTGATTTTTTTCTTTTTCCTTCATTTTATTCTGAAAAGGGTGTTAATGTTTCGCATTTTCCCTAAAATACAATGGAGAAAAACGAAAAAAAATCACCTTTGGGGAGGTCTACGAGTCTACTTTGCTAGTTTTGGAAAATTGCGACATTGTCCAAAGCAAACGTTTTTTGACCAACTTCTAAATAAGCTACGAGGTTCTAATATTGCTAAAATAATCTCCAGGTATCCTCCTACAAAACCTTGAAATATTTTTCGAATCGCTTGCTGGGTAATAGGAGTTTCATAACAACTTACCACTTTTTAAAAAACACCCTATATATCAAAATCGGAAGTTTCGAGCTCGAGTAATTTACTTATAAGTCATTTTAAGTTAGTAACGAGCGTTATCAACTTCAATATGAGCTATAAGGTTCTAATTCTGCTAAAAAGATCTCCAAGGGCTGTCGAATAAAGTGGCTCATAATTCACCACTCACCCACCCCTAGATTCGTCCCTGTAAAATTGCCATGGTAAATTTTTGAAACACTCTTCTTACTTTCTAAACTATGGCGATCGAAAGGAAATTCAAATTGTATATTAGCTCTTGAAAATTTCCTCGGTAATTTTAGATAAAAATCAATCTTCTTATCATTATCGATTTTATTTAATTGCAATTCTTTTTTTAAACATTCAAGCTCTACACAATCAATACGGCCTTTATTAGACGTGGTGGTTTTTATCGTTTTTAATGCCTCTTCCAGGGCAATTTTTCTCTATAAAATAAAATCATAAAATTTTCGATTTCTATTCAATTTTAATCTTACTTTAAAATTAAATTCATTCTCAATTTGTTTCTCATCTAAATCACACCTTAATTGTCTTAAAATTGCCCAATCTAAATAAGAACAATTGTTGATAGTAACACAATTATTGTCCACCCTATTTGAATTTTTCATCCCTTCATTTTTCTCATCATTTAAATCATGTAAATATTGTTCATTTATTGAATTCTCGTCGATAATTTGTTCAATTTGTGTTACCGGATCGATTTGTTGTTGTGGTAAAACTGAATGAGCTCGTTGTTTTCTACGTCGTCTTTTACTACCATATCTCTTATCAGTCTTATCACTATTATCATTATTATTATTATCATCAATGTTATCATTAACATTATTAGATTTTAAATCTTTGGGAGTTGTTTGAGTTTTTGTCGTTGATAATTTTGGCGAATAAATTGAATTTTGTTTTTGTTTCGGTATTTTTTCAATTGTTATAATAGATGGCACTAGTGTCATTGAAGAACTACCACCACCACCGCCATACCACGAAAGAGTTTCCTGTAGATGAATAAATAAAAGATGTTGTTTATCGAATTTGAATCGATATATACAGATGGGGATATTCAAGTGGATGCACAGAACTCAAATCCCCACCACATTTGGGTGGGGATTCGCACACGAACAGATCATCGTTTAAATGTCGGTCAATTTACGCTTAAAGTTTTGCTAAGACGAAACGAAGTATGGGAAGAATAAACAAAGCCCTAGGTGAAGAAAAAGTGAGAAAAAGTGGCACGAGAGAGAGAGAGGGGATAAGAGGGAAAGAACGAACTAAACATTGATACATTTTGAGTCAAAATAGGGGGTGCTACAGTTCCACAATGCTTATACACGAGCCGCTTTTGATCACAAGTAAATCCTTTTTGCAATTTTATTAAATTTCTTTTTTCTCTATTTTTGTTTTGTTTCTCCTCCTCTCTCTATCTCATTCCTGTATATTTCCTTTTCTCTCATATCACTGTTTCTTTCTTTCATTTTATCTAAAGTCTTTTCGAATTCTCACCTCATTGTTGGCCATGCCTTTGGTTACGTAGAGTCGTAGCTTGGTTCGGCTGCTTGTTTTCTGATTATGTCCAAATGTAGTAAAGTGTATGAATTAATCTACAACCCTGCATAATAAATGCCTAGCCAACTGTCAATGGAAAGAGCAGCACCCTATTAAATCAAAGCACGAACCGCCACTGTCTACAAGTATGATCTCACCTTTTTCGGTAGACATTTTCCATCCTTGTCTTGTATATACTTTTGAACATTTCCCATTTCTCTCATACCGGACTGGTTATACAACCAACATTACAATTTATTGACCATCCAGGTCAGTATTCTTAAACTGTGGATATCAGAGCATCTTCAAAGGATTCTGGATTATGGAATATTCAAGTATCAAAAAGGTACAAAATTAGTACAATTTTGCTTGCATATCTATAATTAAGTACTGTATTATCTCTTAAACAATTTTCTTGTTGTGTTTCATGAGTTTTCTTCTTTATCATCATCACCAACTGTAGGTATTTCATTAGGTCCCCATAAAATCGTACATTTCTTATCAAATACTTTACCATTAACCAAATCAAATAAATTCTCACCAGCATACGATAATAATGGTGATATTTCAACAATATTTTTAACAAAACCACCAGCTTGTTCAATATAAAATTTATGTAATTTTAATAGATCCTGACAAGCTGTTCTAGGACAATCAATCAAACCTGATTCATCTGAATTTTTAATTGGACTAAATTCTTTAAATCTCGGCACTTGCCATGTAACAAAATTCTCACTAAATTCGAATACATCAAAGATGAATTTTTCAATTTTTATACCATTTATATTAATCGGTTTTATAGTTTTACCATCAATATCATCATAATATGGTATCTTCTTTCTAGCTATATGTAATTTAAGTTTATCTTCATATTGATGGATGATACGATATAAAAATTCAGTGGTAAAGAAATGATTACATATATTACCACAATTATACGTTAAATTACCACTAATTAAATCACGTTGATTTCTCAATTCATTTGTTATTTCACTATATTCAACAACTTTATAACGATTCTGATCTTTAACTTTACAAATAACACCAATCGGCTCGTTTGGATCTAATTTTAATACAGCTTTAACACCACAATCTGTATTATTTTTACTTAAACAATAACCGATAAAGATCGGATCAGCTATTTTAATTAAAATATTATCAATACTGTAAGCATGTAAATATTTAATACCCCGTTTAATTATATCATCAATAATTGAATTTTTTGATAATGCACGATAAAGACCACCATTACCATCTGGTGATAGAGCACAACGATTCTTCTTTTCTAAAATAATCCGTCCAACCGTATCGAAACATGGTAATTGGCCCTGTTTGAATAATACCACATTATCCGGATTTAAACCGAAATATTTATGTTGATTTAAATATTGTTTTGTCGGTAAATCAGTTGATTCACTCGTCATTATATACCATGTTATTTTACCATTTAAACCAGTCAATTGTTGACATAAATCTTCTAAACGTCGTATACGTTCAGCTTGTAATTGTAATAATGTCTTCTTTGATGGTAAATTAATTGGCAATATACCTTTTGGATAATTAACACCTAAACGTGTACCTTGACCACCGGCCATCAATAATACACCGATTTCATTACGACTTATTGCCTCTAAACCTAAACGTTCATATTGATTTAAAATGTCTTTACTTAGATTTTCTTCTGTTTCAATCTGTGTTGATGGTATCGGTTCAATATCTTCATCATTATTGTTATCACCATGATTATTATTTAAATTGGTTGCTTTCCGATATTGTTCAATTGCATGATCCAAATCAATATTACTTAAATGTTCTAAAAATTCTTCTTGTTCATTCAATGTTAATTCATCCCAATATTTAAGTAGATGTAATTGATTTAAATCGGTTAATTTTTGTTTTAATTCACTAAAATTCTTCATTATTTTTCTAATTTTTATATTCCATCAATAAATACGTGTCACATTACAATATCAAGAAATAAACAGAAATCGATCTTTCTCTAATCCATTGTTAACTCAATTATTATGTCTTTGTCTTCTTGCGCATGCAATAATTGTTAATGAATGACGTACGCATGCGTAAATTCTACCAATAACAGAAACCGTTAAGTCGCGCTCAGATGAGATATTGAAGGTCGCCACATACACACAATTTCCAGTGGCGTCTCGTGACTTATATTACTGGGGTGCTGCTCCTAGTTAAATGCATGCATAGAATACAAAAAAATCCAATTTTCAACTAAAAAATTGACGTATATCAGAATAAAAAACTACGTTGTTGAAATATTAAGTCATACTTAACTTAAGGGCGTATCAAATTTGCTTAAACACGAAATCTAAATTGTACAAAATGATTTGATAGTTTTAGAACCGGTTGTTCTCCGGACACAAAAAAATGCCTATTCGTGGCGTACACTCTTGAATCTTACGACCAACAACCGGCATTGCGGAAGTGAAACCGTTTAAAAAAAATAAAAGGAATTCAAAGAATACTGAACATGTTATTTTTTATAATACAGCCCCCAAAGCCGCGTCATAAAACTTTTTATTAACCCCCTTGCACGGTCTTTTTTGAATAATTTCTTTTTCAAATTTCAAATACCTGACTATGACTTCGTCTTAAATCCAACACCAACAAAGTTTTCTCTTTAATTTGATTCGTTGGAGGATCCGGTGTTAAGCAACGTCTTAAGCTTGATCTTTTATTCAATTGTAGCCCATTTTTACACTCTGTTACAGGTGGTGTTAACGATCTAGAGTCCGTCTCTGTATAATGTCGAAACAATTCATCTGGTACTGACTCGATTATTGCCTCTTTTTCATGTAAATTCGCCTTAATCATTTCAATTTCTTTAAATTCTTCAGCCAATAAAAGATTTTTTCCTTCGTTAGCCTTCAAATTCAATCAAATTAAAGAAAATTGTATTTTTTTTAGTCCATAATTTAATAAATTTTACCCATGTATCCTTGGCTTTTTGTAATAATTTTTTCGTTTCATTATCAATAGGATGGTTACACAATAAAGAACAATTAAATGGATAAGGGTTGTATAAACCACTAAATGGTTTTAATGTAAATGGTGGTCGACGTATTACCAAACCGGATTTGATTAAATATAAATTTCGATTCACAATTTTAGCCGTTTTTTTCTGTGATTGACTCGCATAGAGTCCACTTCTACTGCACATTTTCAACCCTTAACAACCGCTTATTGATCCAACACTAATTTATTAGTAGGGTGCCATCTTAAATATCCATAAACTAGAATATTCAGAAAAACACAACAAACCCTGAAGACTAACCACCCCGTTAAATGAACTATACTCTAACAAGGATTTTGGATAATTTTTGTCTAAGACAACATAGGGGGTGTTGTAGTTTTTTTTCAATCATAATACAAAAATAGGCTAATAAAACCTGTAATTTTCGTTAACTACAACTTTAATTTTTAATTAGCACAAGCGTTTCACCACTTAATTAAATACTACAAAATTCCTATTTTTTGACCAGTTTTTTTTCCATTTCTCGTTTTTCTTTTAACTTACAAAGAAATTATTCTTCTGCTGCTGCTTCTTCTTGTTCATCCTCATAACCATCTGGTAAAGCGTTTGCATGTGGATTATGGAATAATGAATGATTACCATCACCCCAAGGGAAACGTTTCGTACGTATTCTTAAATATTCATATTTAACGAAGGGTGGTCGTTCATGTGGATGATTTCTATGATCTAAAATACAATTAACAGCACACAACAGGATTGCTGGGAATGCAACAAAAAATGTTAAATTCTTCCAGATTTTATAGCCACCTAAAACAAAAACAAAAATCAATTAACCAAATTATATTCATATCGTAAATTGAGTTTCAAAATCTCTTGCAGGGCAACAAAATAAACGAAATACAACATAACCTTAAATCATTATAACAAATAAATATGAATCGAGTAGGCTTTAAAGGGCTAAATCTAAAGCAGATTACGTAACCTCAAAATCACTTTCAAATGATATTTACCAATGGAAAAAAAACAATAAAAAACGATAAAACGAATAATAATAAATCAAGTAGGCTTTAGAAGGGGGTAAAGAAAAAAATGGAACGCTATAGATTATGTAACCTCAAATTTTACCCTAAAGTTACTGATTTTTAAAAGTAGCAGAAATTAATTATTTAATAACAAAATAATTACCTTCATGACCACCGGAAACAGCAGAAGGGCCTTGTATTTTTACTGTATTAGCCCTTAAGGCTGTACTTTGTAAATAACGACGTATTGAATGGTTGATAATAGCAGCCATCTTGTACCGAAATCTCTCGACAGCAAAATCGTTACATCAGTGACAAAACAAATTATGCACACTTGATTTTCTTTTAATACACAGTGTTGCCAAGATGTCTACAATAAGATTAATTAAATCGATAGTTATAAATTTATTAATTCTTATTTTCTATATAATTAATGCAAATTTTTGATATGTTGAAGAATATCCCTTTGAATGTTCTAATTATTGTTTATTTTGAGCAAATATGAATTATAAATAAATTATAATCTAGAGATTTTTTTATCAACAGGTTTGTTAATCTGATTGTTACTAGACTAGACAATGCGCCATCTTCAGTTAGTTTTGTGTAAATAGCCACGTCACTTAAAATTTTTCGGGTGTCGTGTCAACGATTATTTTCACCGTCAATTTTGTGTACAATTAATTAATTAATTAATTAATTGATTAGTTTAATTATTTAAATAAAATGAATATATTTAGATTAACTGGTGATTTAGCCCACTTATTGGCTATCATAATATTATTATTAAAAATATGGAAAACTCGATCGTGTGCTGGTAAGAAAATGCCGGGTCTTTTCACCCCCCAAAAAATTACAATTATTGATTTTTCACTTATTTTCTTTACAATTAATTATAATAATAATTAAATTAATTATCTTTTTTAGGTATATCAGGCAAGAGTCAGATATTATTTGCGATTGTTTATACAACAAGATATTTGGATTTAGTTACGACATACGTTTCCTTATATAATACATTGATGAAAATGGTCTTTTTATTGTCATCTTATACAACAATTTATTTAATTTATAGAAAATTCAAAGCAACCTATGATCATAATCATGACACATTTCGTATTGAATTTTTAATTGGACCAGCATTTGTTTTATCATTACTTATTAATCATGCTTTTACATTATTAGAGGTAATTAATTTAGTATTTTTTTTAATTTTAGATAAAGTGATTTGAAATCTAGTAGGTGGTGTTAAATTGCGCCATCTGTAATAATAAATAAAAAGATAAAATCCATAGGTGACACTGTTTTGTTAGCAGGGGGTGGAAACGCTTAATAGAAGGACATTGTCGGTCAAATAATTGTGAAAAAAAATTAATTAACAAAGAATTCAATTGTTATAAATGGTGTAATTTATCATATACTACTAGATTATTCATAAATACAACATTAGACATTCAATACTGTTGTAGTAATACAGTAGTTATTTTAACACCAAAAGCAGTTTCGAAATGTTGCTTTTTCAATGTTAAAAAATTTGCAGGGTATACAACGGTGTTTCTCGTCGCAGTTAGCTATACCTTTATTATATCGAGTCGTAGCTTGATTCATACACTCGGCATTTTTCAATAAAAAAAAAAACAATCGGCTGAACTAAGTTACGATGCTACTTAACCAAAGGCATAGCAAACTGTACGCATCCTGTATTTATGAAATTAATTGATATAATCAAATTAATTAAAAAGACTTTTTTAGGTATTATGGACATTCAGTATTTACTTAGAATCGGTGGCAATATTGCCACAGTTGTTTATGGTTAGTAAAACTGGTGAAGCAGAAAGTATAACATCACATTATTTGTTTGCATTAGGATCATATCGTGGTTTATATATTTTAAATTGGATATATCGTTATATAAATGAACAGCATTATGATTTAATTGCTATTGTGGCTGGTATTGTACAAACTGTACTTTATTGTGATTTCTTCTATTTATATATTACTAAAGGTAAAGCTTGATTATTTTTTTCTGTTTTTTTTTTAATTAAATTTGAATTATTACAGTTTTAAAAGGTAAAAAACTTCAATTACCAGCTTAAATACACCTTTGGTTCTTCTTTAATTTTATTAAATATTATTTTGTATAAAATGTTTATTTTTTAAACAATAAAATGTGTTGTATGCCACGATAAAAAGTAAGAATAACAAAACATAATAATTTTCATCTTATTTCTATTATAGATATATAATATATACACACATACATACAGGTGAGGCAGTTTCAATTAAGTACAAAATCATTAGTGCGTCTATCATGAGATGGCGCTATTGAAATCTCCAGTCTATATATGTGTGTGTATCAGTTTGAATTTGCCTTGCCTGTAGAATGATTCTTGTTTGTGAAAAATAAACCAAAAAATTAATAAATAACGAAAACAGTAACGTATTGTTTATAGTAGTTTATAATGCCTCATTATTGTTTATACTTCTAGTTAAATTGCCTGTTCTGTATATCAAAACAATACCTGTATTGAAGCATGGTTGATTCCAGAACCTTACTCCTAAGATGAAAGAACAAGAATTGTTTTCTTATGTTTCTAGTTTCAATTGCCAGACTGTATATGTGTAGATTACATTGTTATAGAAGGGCTTTGCAATTTCTATTATCGTGCTGTAAAATGGTGGGTTTTTCACATGGAAAAATGCGAAAATCACCGAATAATTTGCAGACGTTCTAAAAAGGTATCGGATTTCATAGTTTATGAGTAAGAAAAAAATAATTTTTATAAATCTTGGAATTTTGTGGAGAAACTAAATGAGGCAGGGGTATAGTAACAATTAACGTTAATAATTCAACAAAATGGCCGAATCTATTTTCAACCAATAGAAACCTAGATTGATTACAGAAAAATTCCAACACTCCGCCCAATTTTTCTAATTTTTCGATCGTTTCAACCAATTAAATTTCGATACTTTTATCAAGTAGACTTTAAACTGTTTTTTTCCAACCAATCAGAATTGAACAAATGGCGGATTTTTGTTTTGTTTTATTTATCATTATTATCATAGGAACCTGTGGAAACAACATACCGCATTTTTTTGTTTTTATTTATTTATTTAAAACAATACATACATTATAAATATATTTCTCTTGTTTTTTTTTTTAAGAATAAGCTTACTTTCTGTCTCTTTCCTTCTCATCGTGTTTTATATCTATATAATTACATAATTTTTAATGAATCACATAGTTTTTGATATGTTCGTTTGTTTTCTTTTTTAACATTTAAGATAATTGACTTTTTAATTAATTAATTAATTCGTATTTAATAAAAATAAAGGTGTTTTGAAATAAAAAAAAACATTTGCATATAAGATTGTCTTGAAGGAATGTGTTTATACAGGACGTCTCATGGTGAGCGGTCCTTTATTACTATTATTTTTATCATTAAATTATGGTACTATCTACCAATTTTCCTGTAAATCACGACCGACTGTATTCCTACTTTTAATAACAAAATGTATTATTAAAAAAAAATGTGAAATTTCACTTTTTTAGTTACGCAAAAAATCCGATTATCTTAAAAAAATACCATCGACAATGAGACACCCTGTATAGCTATGTTTGTTGGTGAACAAAAGAAAAACATTGAAGTCAGTATAAAAAGTAAAAAAAAAACTAGAATCAGTACGGTCGCCACACACTACTTAAGTCACTATTTTGATT